>JASAND010015646.1:0-108413 GCA_030248195.1 Trissonchulus latispiculum
TTTTGGACAATTTTTGGGTGTCAACTTCGGGCCCATGCCACATGCCCATGCCTCAATCGATAGGAACGATTACGTATTTGTATTATTATCTTAAAGTACAAGACTCGAGCTTTCATTGGCGCTAGATTTTGTATCTCTGTCATGTCCCAGTCGAGCAGGGTGAGCCATTGTTTCCCCTACTTTGCCGGTGATGTCTTTTCCCCCTATGCATTACATACCCAACAAATCGTTTCAGATTAACGGTCCAGGACAGGTAGCATATCCTCTACATCACTCTGTTCATGAGATCCGCAATGATTCATAATGCGTACGCTTAAGTTATATATAACTGAGCTATCATTCCATAATGATCCGGCTGTCCTCTGCTACGTAACATATAACTGGTGTGGTGGACCAATTCTTGCACATCATGGCCTCAACCCAACCAGTCCGTCAGCTTTGTAGCAGGTGAATATACTGTACAACGTTGTTCCGTATCAAAATATTCTAAAGCACAGCAGACAAAAAACTGAACGCACGCAGTTAGAAGTGGGCCCAGGAAGCCCCCCCCACATATTTTTAGAAGTTTGCTCCCCCCCCTAGATTTCTGGCCAAAAACTGGTCACAAACAGCAAAAAATAGAAAACTCAGGGGTTTTTGGCCGACCCCCCCCCCAACCTCCGTCGCCCCAATTTATTTACATCCAAGAAATCACGAAGTGACCCGCACCCATAGGCAGTGGTTTGATTAATTAGTTAGATACAAAAAAGTTTCAGGGGGGCGGTTTGGACCGAAGTCTGGGGGGGGAGGGTAAAATTTTATTTTTTGCTCAACAATTGTATGAACACTACGTACATAATTTTTATATACAAGGTTCTAAGCTTAAATCGATTGCAGCCAAAAGCGGCATGCTAAAATCCAAAAAGGGGGTCTGGGGGGCGGAGCCCCACAAAGTTGAGAAAATTTTTCTTCCAACATTGAATTCTTTGCATTGTATATTATCAATTCCCAAACCAAATTTTGTAGTTTAATTTGCTACATATATATATTTTCCACTTCTATAGTCTTTGCTACATATATATATATATTTTCCACTTCTATAGTCTCGTACGAAAACTCAGATTGGATGCTCCCATTATGAACAGGGTATTCCAAGCAGCACATTTCCAGTATCTACCATTCTGGCTTATCCCTAGTGGGGGGGGGGGGTGGGGGGGCCGCCCCCCATTCGTCGACCTCCCCCCCATTCGAGGAGCCCCCCCCCCCCATGAAAAGCCCCCCATAAATCCCGAACTCCCCCCCCATAACCCCAAAAATTGCCAAATTATGAGCCAAAAAATGGTATTTTTTGGCGTATTTTACATGGTGAAACGCAAAAAGTTCTCAAAAATGCCAGGATTTAAGCTAAAAATGGCTATTTTTACGAAAAAATCTCCGGCGAAGCCGGAAAATTTTTGAAAATTTGCCTATTTTTGGCAAAAATTTGGGCCTCCAAAAAATCCCGGGGGGGGGAGCAAAAATCCCGGGAGGGGGGGGCAGGCATTCTCGGGGGGAAGGTCAATTTCGGGGGGCCCCCACCCCCCCCCCCTGTAAAAAATACCCTGTATAATATTGCAAATTTGAATTTCACGGTTCATGCGGACTTGTCAGTTTCAATTTCCAGGTTTTCCCAGGTTTTTCAAGGTTTTCAGCGGCAATTTTCCAGGTTTTGTATTATTAAATTTTGATCAAATTAGTGTAAATTTGGAGCATTTTTGGGGTACCAGGACCTTAAACCCAGCGATGCACTGGATCCAAGCCCGACAACCAGGCCCCTGTCCCGACATAATTAAAGTAATGGTAGATCTGGGCTGGGTTTTTTTCGGAGAAAGGGCGGAAAACTAGTTTTTCGGCGTTCCCCCTTTTTCGATAACCCCAATGGCTTTAAACTGCTTCTGGAAATCTGGAGCGCTATAAAGGTCAAATTTTAACGAATTAAAGCGTTAAACATTATTGTAAATCTACAAATAAAAATCTAGACCGCTTCAAAGAATTTTTGAAAATTTTCAATTTTTCAAATTAATTTGAAAAACTTTCGGAAAATTTTCAACATTTTCGCAAAATTCTCAAAAATATATATTTGAACCTGAACGTATCGAGTTTTTCAGTGCCCACCGTGCGGTAACTATTGATATTTGAAATGGGAAGAAGTTAACACAAAATAGAAGTCCGACCGAAATAAAAGATTGCTAAAAATAAATAATAATAATGTGCTTAGGCAGAAAATAAGCAACTGCAGACAAAAGAATAAATGTAGAATTGAAGAAGTAAGCGGGGGTCCGAGCCTAATTTTTCCTCAAAAATGACCAAATTTGGGCAAAAAATAGCTAAAAATTCGAAAAGTTTCCGAAAAGGGGGGTCCGGAACCCCTAGGCCACCAACCTGGATATATATGCCCCTGAGGTCTAGGGGAGGCAGCCCCACCCCCCAAGAAGAAGCCACCGAACTACAGCAAATTGTCTCAAGAAATTAATTTAGACCACCTTTGAAATTCCAACAACCGAATTTTTCGGCTGAGTAATTTTAAGCTCGATTGCGTAAATGCGTAGATTTTTGCAAAAAATTGTGCAACCAACGGGAAGTTTGGGTGGGTGGGCGAGGAGTCCCACAAAAGTAGAATTTTTTAAAGCAGGAACGCCTTGATAAATTTTCAGTATAATTTTCGATAATCGTAATTATTGGTAATGTTCGCCTGTTAGCGTACAGTTTTCAGTTTTCTGTGTTATGAAAATAAAATTTAAAATAAAAAAGTGTAAGGAAAGGCCTATTTCTATAAAACACACAATACCAAGTAGAAAACTATGTACAAACCATGAGCGAAAAGTTGACAAACCGAGCTAAACAAAATCACATACAATTCGGTTCATCATCACAATTTCAATGGTAAATATAAGAAATTTGGCGAAATTTTGGAATCAATCACCAAATTCCAGGTTTTTCCAGGTGTTTACCCAAATTCCAGGTTTTTCCAGGTATTTCCAGGTTTTTCCAGGTATTTCCAGGTTTTTCCAGGTCGCATGAACCTTGGAATTTGAAAAATTCTGGCCAGGTAAAAAGAGGCCTAGGCAAAAAACCTACCTGGTTCCTTCGCCAGAGGGGGCCCCAGAAAATGTTAGGGGGGAGCCTCCCCCACCCCAAATCTCCGTTACACCTATGCCTCTGGGCTTATTCTAGTGGGGGGAGGGCCCCCCATAAACACCCTTCCCCCCAAAAAATCGCCCCCCCTCCAAAAAGTGGGCGCCCCTATTTTTGCTATAAAAATCAACTTTTATAGTACATAATGTATATAATAGTACATAATGTATAGTGTATATAATGCCAGAAAAAATGGCGCTATTTTTAGCATATTTTTTCTAAAAATTTTCGCGCCCCCCCCCCAAAATTCCTTGCCCCTCGGACTTTAGGGGGACCCCAAGGAGCCCCCCCAAGAAAAAATCCCTAGAATAAGCCCCGTGCCCCCCACACGTTATTGGTAAAAAGCGGCGACTAATACCGAAAAAAGGGTGGCAAAAAGTAACCCCCCAGATTTTCAGTCCGGAGAATGGTTAGAAAATGACTGGGGAGGGTGGCTGAGGGGGGAATATCCCTCACCCCCACTAGCGTAGCCAGAAAAAAATTTCGGGGGGGGGGAATGCAAAATTATTTCGGGGGTCTGGGGGCGGAGCCCCCCAGAAGCAGAGAAATTTTTCTATTTGGTGACCTTCGTGGAATTTTTACAGCCCACCCCCACATATTTTCAAAAGTTAGATACCCCCCACACGTTATTGGTAAAAAGCGGCGACAAATACCGAAAAAAGGGTGGCAAAAAAGTACCCCCCTTCCAGATTTTCAGGAGTTATATATATTGCTCCCCGCTAAATGTGGCCAAAAATAGCGAAACATGGGAAATTTCCCGACTTTTCTGGAGAATGGTTAAAAAATGGCTGGGGAGGGTGGCTGTGGGGGGGATATCCCCCCACCCCAACATATATATATATATATATATTTTCAGGAGTTAGATACCCCCACACGTTATATATTGCTAAAAAGCGGCGATAAATACCGAAAAAAGGGCAATAAGTAACCCCCTTTTGAGACCCCCCCAAGCCAGATTTTGACTTTTTACTCCCCCCCAACCCAAACGGGTGGTACACCTATGCCTCATAGTCGATTTTATGTCCAAAAAGGGCCATTTTTAGCTGAAAAAAATTTGGTTACAGTTTTTTTAAAATTTCCGATTTCCAGTATCTACCATTCTGGCTTATCCCTAGTGGGGGGGGGGTGGGGGGGCCGCCCCCCATTCGGCGACCTCCCCCCCATTCGAGGAGCCCCCCCCATGAAAAGCCCCCCCATAAATCCCGACCTCCCCCCCCCATAACCCCAAAAATTGCCAAATTATGAGCCAAAAAATGGTAGTTTTTGGCGTATTTTACATGGTGAAACGCAAAAAGTTCTCAAAAATGCCAGGATTTAAGCTAAAAATGGCTATTTTTACGACAAAATCTCCGGCGAAGCCGGAAAATTTTTTGAAAATTTGCCTATTTGTGGCAAAAATTTGGGCCTCCAAAAAATCCCGGGGGGGGGAGCAAAAATCCCGGGAGGGGGGGGCAGGCATTTTCGGGGGGAAGGTCAATTTCGGGGGGCCCCCACCCCCCCCCCTGAAAAAAATACCCTATATAATATTGCAAATTTGAATTTCACGGTTCATGCGGACTTGTCAGTTTCAATTTCCAGGTTTTTCCAGGTTTTTCAAGGTTTTCAGCGGCAATTTTCCAGGTTTTGTATTATTAAATTTTGATCAAATTAGTGTAAATTTGGAGCATTTTTGGGGTACCAGGACCTTAAACCCAGCGATGCACTGGATCCAAGCCCGACAACCAGGCCCCTATCCCGACATAATTAAAGTAATGGTAGATCTGGGCTGGGTTTTTTCGGAAAAAGGGCGGAAAACTAGTTTTTCGGCGTTCCCCCTTTTTCGATAACCCCAATGGCTTTAAACTGCTTCTGGAAATCTGGAGCGCTATAAAGGTCAAATTTTAACGAATTAAAGCGTTAAACATTATTGTAAATCTACAAATAAAAATCTAGACCGCTTCAAAGAATTTTTGAAAATTTTCAATTTTTCAAATTAATTTGAAAAACTTTCGGAAAATTTTCAACATTCTGAGGGGGGAATATCCCTCACCCCCACTAGCGTAGCCAGAAAAAAATTTCGGGGGGGGGAATGCAAAATTATTTCGGGGGCCTGGGGGCGGAGCCCCCCAGAAGCAGAGAAATTTTTCTATTTGGTGACCTTCGTGGAAACATGGGAAATTTCCCGACTTTTCTGGAGAATGGTTAAAAAATGGCTGGGGAGGGTGGCTGAGGGGGGGGATATCCCCCCCACCCCAACATATATATATTTTCAGGAGTTAGATACCCCCACACGTTATATATTGCTAAAAAGCGGCGATAAATACCGAAAAAAGGGCAATAAGTAACCCCCTTTTGAGACCCCCCCAAGCCAGATTTGGACTTTTTACTCCCCCCCAACCCAAACGGGTGGTACACCTATGCCTCATAGTCGATTTTATGTCCAAAAAGGGCCATTTTTAGCTGAAAAAAATTTGGTTACAGTTTTTTTAAAATTTCTGATTTTTGAGACACCCCCAAGCCAGATTTGGACTTTTTACTCCCCCTCCCAAACCCAAACAGGTGGTATATATATACACCTATGGGTGGATTAGAGGGGGGGGGGGTGGCTGGGAATCCCCCCCAGCCCCACATATTTAGGAGTTAGATACCCCCCTCACGTTATTGGTAAAAACCGGCGACAAATATATACCGAAAAAAGGGTGGCACAAACGAAAAACGAATGATTTTGGGCATCTAATTTTTCAAACATTTTCTGAAAAAATTGTCGAGTGGTTTTTCATTAGATTTAAGTCGAAAATAGTCGATTTTATGTTCAAACAGGGGCCATTTTTAGCTGAAAAAAATTTGGGTATATACATTTTTGAAAATTTCGATTTTTGAGACCCCCCAAGCCTGATTTGGACTTTTTACTTCCCCCCCAACCCAAACAGGTGGTACACCTATGCCTCTTTAGCCACCCCCCCCCCCAAACAGCAACCCCAGCAACCCGCCTGATTTGGACTTTTTACTCCCCCCACAACCCAAACAGGTGGTACACCTCATAGTTTCCCTGGAGCTTTGGGTCTGGGGGGGGGGGTAAATCTTGGCCGACCTCCGAAATGTGCTGGGGGTACCCCCCCCCAGAATTCGGACCTCCCACAGAAATTTCGAAAAATGGCCAAAAATGCAAAATTTTCTGTAATTTAGCCCTTTTTTTCATCAAAATAAGCTTTGTTCTTAACGTTTTAGGCGTTTTTGCACTGTTTTAAAGCGATTTTAGGTCAAAATTTTAGGAAAATTTTTCAAAAAATGACCATGTTTCGACCAAATTTAGCTAACTTTTTGGGTCCAAAAATCGTTGGGGGGTTCGGGGGGGGGGACAAATTCGGGTCGGGGTAAGTCAAAAAATCTGGGGGGGGGGGGTAAATTTGGTCCAAATTTTTGGGGGGGTACATAGGTGTAATTGGGGGGGTTTAGGGGGGGTAAACCCCCCAGCCATTTTTCCAAACCCCTCCCAGAAATTTTTGGGGGGCCCGGCCCCCCCCCACACCATAGGGGTGTGAGGGGGCGGGGGGGGGGGCACGACCCCCCCCACCAAACCAAAATGACAAATTTTGGCGACCCCCCCCCCAGATTTTTGCTACCCCCCCCCCAAATTTTTGGCCAAAAACGGCATAAAATCGAAAATTTAGGGGGGTCCCCCCATCCTCCGTCGAACCCCCCCCCCCCAGATTTTTTGCCCAGCCACACCTATGCCCCCACCCAACTGGGGGGGGGGGGGGGTAGTCGCGCCGGCGGCGCGAAAATTGGCCAAAAATTGGGCATTTTTAGGGAAAATTTTGCAAAATTTCTCAAAAAAAGTCGAAATGTTTTCCTTAAAGTGTTTATTATCGCGAGAAAAAGACGTTTATAACGGATTTAAGGACTTCTAGACTCAATATTGACCTTATTCTGGACTCAGAAACATGTTGGCAATCAAGTTTTCGAGTTTTAAAACACTGCCTAATGTTAAAATTACTTAATGATTGCATGTTTTTCGGAATTAGCAATGGCTGAAAATGCGATTTTTGACATAAAAATAGAAAAATTTTGGGGGGGTTGGGGGGGGGGGGGGGAAACACCTAAAACGTTAAGAACAAGCCTTATTTTGATGAAAAAAGAGCTAAATTACAGAGAATTTTGCATTTTTTGGCCAGTTTTCACAAATTTCTGAGGTCCGAATTCTGGGGGGGGGTACCCCCAGGCCCCAGCACATTTCGGAGGTCGGCCAAGATTTACCCCCCCCCACCCAGAGCCCAGACCCAAAGTTCCAGGGAAACTATGCCCCCCCCAAGGAACCTGTGGTACACCTATGCCTCTTACTTAGCCACCCCCCCCCCCAAAAGCAACCCGCCAGATTTGGCCACCCCCCCCCCCCCACAGCAACCCCAGCAGCCATTGCAGTGGAGCAAATGGCAGCCATTGTAGTGGTCCTAGTGGACCGGCCGCCATTGTAGTGGCCCTAATAGAGCCTCCACTACATCCATCAAGCCAGAGGATAGCTAACCCGTCCGCCATTGTAGTGGCCCTAATGGACCATCCACTACAGCAATCAAGCCTCGCAGGTAGCTAAGTGTAGTGGATGGATCTACTCCCACCCACATTAAGCCATCAAGCCAGTAGAAGTTTAAAGTTACGTGTACTGGATGGACCTGCTCCTACCCCTATCTGGCACAAATGGACAAGTAAATGTTAATGCATTTTTCTTTCTCGAGCACCAGTTAATAATGTATACAATGTATTTTTTCAAAGATGAAAGCTTCGAATTCGCGGATATTGTACCAAAATAAGAATCTACAGGTTCAAGCCCTTGTACCTGTCCAGCCAAAGCAAGAATATCAAACCAAACCGACACCCATTGATATGGGAGAGAGGAGAGTGAGATAAGAGAGAGATATAGGAGAGTTTTGGATCGGTTCGGAGAAATGCTCACTGAAGAAGAAATACTTCAAGCCCTTGATCCTAGTATTTTTATGACCCAAAATGGAGTCTCTTCCCCTCCCCAACTGGAATACCAAATCACTGATCTCATCAGATACCCAGGGAAAAGTAAGTTTAAGCCCATTGATCAGGAAGCCATTTATGAAGTTAGCAGAAGGATACTGAAGGGATTAGGGAGATCTGTTTCTGATGAAGAATTCTACTGCTGCCTCGACAGTGATCTATTAGAAGCTCCTGAAGAATCCCCTCACGCTGGACGACTTGATCTATGGGTTGAAAACCTATTGGATCCCCCTATTCCCTTAACCTTAGGTCTAAAGGATGACGACAAAGAAAACATCGATCCCTCGTTCCAAGGTAATGCAATTAATCTATTCCGGGGAAAATTGATCCAGAATGACCTAATGGACAGTCCGACGGATACATCCAGCTCAGATATGACAGAGGATTCAGGCGAAGAATTAGACGATGTCACTAAGAAGCTCCGAACTCGAGAAGTCCGTGTGAATCTTAATGCAGTTGAACCCACCGTCATAAAGGCAAGGAAGAACCGGAAGAGTAATAAGAAAAGGAAGAAGGTTATCAAGAAGATAAAGAAGGCAATTGGGGAAATCCATATCCCTGAATCTGACCTCTGTCCCCAAGATATCAAGTTTCTCCGCAGACTCCTGAAGGATGTCCGGAGTAAAGAAAGGAAGCGTGCCAAAAAAGAAGAACGTCGTATTTGGCAAATAAAAAGAGAAAGGGAACGATGCTGGGAATCGTATCAACAATTCCTGCTCGCCCGAGCCCGGATGGAAGCGCTCCATCCCGTCAGGAGAACGACTGATTCCCCCGTAGTATCTAAAAGAAGAACCCCCACACCAACCCGTAAGAATAGTCCCAGATCAAGTTCCGTTCCCGCAACGGTACGATCACCGAAGGTGAAAGAGAATCAATCTTCTCTCAAAGTGGAACACAAACCTCCTGTGCCTAAACCGCCCAACAAAGTAAGAAGCTCCATTTCATTACCTTTTCCCATTATGATGATGTGGATAGCCTTTGGTCTAATGATAGCACTGCTAGTCCCCTGTATTCAAGCGCAAGACGCTGATGACTATTTCACACAAAAAGCCAAATCAATGAATACTATGGCCTCTACTAAATGGGGGTTGGCCTTATCTCCTAAAGGCTTAATGGCCACCTATTCAAAGACGGAATACGTCCCCATACTGATCCATATGAAAATGCCTGAACCCCCGTTGGTTAAGAGAATGAAATCTTGGCTGTCTTTCTGTTCTCTCTGTAAAGGACCTAGACATGAAGTGCCTGAGCATTTACAATCCCGCTGTCTCAAGTGCAACAAACCCGCCAGCCAGACCGAAAATGTACCATGCAGTTTATGTCGAGGCTCCGGTGAAAGTCTATCAGAAGAGCTGAAATCTCGTTGCATGAGATGCAAGACACATCGTGAGCAGGTTGACAAATGGCTAGTTGATTGTCCTCATGAACCGCATTTGAATGGATTAATCCATAATGTAACAGAAGAATATCATGAAATGTATAGTGGAATTCTTAACACCCGTTATTACTCGTCGGTCATGAAAATCATTTGTGACAAGAGTCCAATCTTGTGCAATACCTCTGCGCCGAAGTTCCATAACTATTCTGAATCCCTGTACGCTGATCATGGCTACCAACATGTGAAGACGCAACTTCCCCTCAATCGGGAGAAAAGGGCTATTGGAGCAATCATCGGATTAGTTGGACTTGGTATGTCCATCTCCAACACTGTGCATCTGGGATCTATGCAGAATAAATTAAATGCTATCATTGAAGCTACACGGAAGTTGGATGAACAAGTAATTGCCCACAACGAAGCCCTCGAGAAACTTGTAGAAGCAAATGAACAAGTTTACTCCTTCATGCACTATTCCTTACAGGAGCTGTTAGGACTTATCAATTCAGCCCGTTGTGAAGCTCTAACACTGACTACTCAAGTGCATTACTCTTTGATTGTGTCCAATTTTGAGCACTCACTTAAACACAGCATAGACAGTGTCATGGCCGCCGGATTGGATGGACGTATATCACCAAGCCTGATCAATTTCAAGATAATACGAGAAATAGTGACTGGTCATGCCCAACTGAATCAGTCTATTTTACGGGATGAACCCAGTTTGATTTATAGATTTGGGAAGATCTATCCTGTTCGGATGGACATAAGAAAACGGCTCTTCGGATTCATTATGGAGATACCCACTCCAACTCGGGAAGATGTGGCCCCTATCTATGAGGTGAGCAACGTGGGTTATAATGACCCAGAAAATCATGCCCAAATGAAAGCTCCGGTCCCGAGATATGTGAGACATGAAATAACTCGAAAGAACTCAGAATTTTCTGAAGTTAAGCTGAATGAATGCCTATCATCTCCTGGATTATGGCTGTGGGGACCTGATGCACTGATCACCACTTCTCATTCAGCATGCCTCAAGGCTATTGCCTCATCAACACCTATTGACGCGGCCAACTGTCGTCAGCAGATGTTGGTTAAGGTACTAACACCGGATACTGACTTTGCATCCACCCCAGCAGGTGTTCTTATCAGAACTAGTCACTCGGAAATACTGCTGACACAAACCCCCCAACTGCAGCATGTATCGCGAGGAGATACTATGACAGTACCCAGCAATGGTGTGGTGTGGCTGGAACATGGAACATATAATCATATCATAATTGACGATCTAGTATTAACTAGTGCAATTGAGGTCGTACAACATTCAGCACCCCTAGTCACTTATAGAATCCCCTTTGAAGCACCTGATCTAGGCATCGTCCCCATTCAGTTTACGGATTTGGAACGAGCAGAATATGAAAATGGAGCTGTGAAGAAACTGTTAGAAAAACACCACCGTACCGCACCCCTAATGATTCACCCACTTGATATGAACGTATGGACTGCTTTCATCATCATTCTGGTATTGGTAGTTGTGGGTATCATTATTACCGTCTGGTTCTCGCCCTGCCTCAACGAATTCAGGGACAACCTTCTAAACCGATTACGTGGATCATGCTTTGGTTTAGGACAACGATTGAGTAGATTAGGAACTGGAAATCAGAGGATCCCTACTTCTCCTCCCACCTCACCTCCAGGCAGTTCAAGCCCCTCGGAGTTGCGTAGCCAATCGCCCTTACTTGAGCAACCCTTACACCCATTGAACTCAATTATGGATAATAGATCTAGAGAGCCAGACCCCGCTCCTACGCTTATATACCAGGAAGAGGACAGCTGAGATTTGAAGACATCCCTCTGAAACCTTTGGCACCTATTCCATCTGCCCCTCCCGAATCAAAATATCCTAACCCAATTCGACCCAGAAGACCCTTGCTACCAGGACCAGAAGAAGAATATCAAGGACACGCACCGTTTCATCAACTTCACCAGTGTAGAGCTGGATCATATGAACGAGAAAGTTCTCCAACCCGCGCAACAAGTCCTGATATCGGAGGAGCTGGAGCTCGGGCCATAACTCCACCACCATACCGAGATAATCGCTCGAGAGACCCTTCGATTGGAAGAAGACCCAGAGATCGTATCTATAGTGTACAAGACGCTCCCGAACATTTATCTGAATATAGATCTCCTAGTGCTTCCCCGCTATTAATAGACATATCATTGCATGGTATTACAATGACAGCCCTCCTAGACACCGGAGCCAATATCACTGTTATTTCCGATAATATGGTGAAGAAACATAATCTGCCTACAATCGAACTGGAAAAACCCAGATGGAATTTGTCTGCCACCGGACATCGAATGAACATCAACAGGAAGGTTGAAGGAAAAATCACCTTCCCCGGAAGTCCAACGTATCCTCCAGTTCCACACACATCCTTCGTTAGTGAGAATGCCCCTCAAGATATCTTGTTGGGGACCGATTTCCTTGCCAAATTTCACGCCTCTTTTGAAATTTCTGTTCATACGAATGAAATTAAGATTCATTCAACCCATCCTCCTGGAACCTTCTCAATTCCCATATCTACACCTCAACACCCATTAGAAACTGCTTATAGAGTAACGCTAATGGAGAATTTCACCTTACCAGCCAGATCTAGAGCAATCATCAATGCGATGGTAGAAATCCCTCCTGATGTAGTCCTGAATGTAGAGGGAGACTTTGATCCACACCCGCATAAGTTTAATTCCCCTCACCATCCAGACCGTCCTTTAGCCTGCCTTCCTGCTCGTGTCAGGTTAGATTCTAAACATATTATCATATACCTAGAAAACTACTCCAGAGATCCCATCAAATTGTATGCAAATGAATGCGTCGGAAGCGTTACACCTCAAGTTCCGGATAGAAATCATCTGGAGGACAAAGCTGAAGATGGCTGTCACGCTTACTATATCCGTACTCCAAGTCAACGTGTGTTGCACTTAAACCATGTCATGGATTATTCTGAAGAAGAATTTCCTAGGGTTATCTCCAAAGGGAAGTCAAGTCAAATCCTTACATATGAAGACTTGCCCGAGGTATTTAAGGAGATGCCACGCCCTTCAGCTCAACTGACCGAATTTGAAACCGACCAATTTTGCGAGTCATTAATAAAGAATGAAAAGTATTCTCACATCACCCCTATGACGTCGGGAAATGTTCAGTTTTTCAGACTACCATTAATACCGGAACCAATTCTCCCTTATATTCCCCCCCTTATCGACTACCAGTACATTTGCGAGAAACATTGTTAGAAGAACTTAAAGAAATGTTAAAGCACGGATTCATCAGACCCTCTCAAAGCCCATGGGCTTCCCCTATGTTGTATGTCCCGAAACCAAACGGGAAGTGGAGATTATGTGTTGATTTCAGACGAATCAACCAGGTCTCACAGCCTGACATTTATCCCTTACCCCGGATCGATGACATATTGGCTGCATTGAGAGGAGCCAATTACTTCAGTACATTGGACTTGAACAAAGGATTTAATCAGATAGAACTTGATGAGGAATCCCGAGCCAAAGCAGCCTTTAATACCTTCCATGGACAATTTGAGTACAATGTGCTTCCGTTCGGATTAAAATCAGCGCCTGGTAATTTTCAAAGATGTATGGAACGAGTGTTGGGAGATCTACAATGGAAAAAGTGCATCATCTATATTGACGACATTCTGATCTTCTCTAAAGATTTTAGTGAGCATCTAGAAATCATGCAGGAGATTTTTGATCGATTACTAGCTGCTGATTTGAAACTGAATACCGAGAAGTGTTCATTCCTACAAACGCAGGTTAAGTATATGGGGCATACTATCTCTGCGAAAGGTGTGGAACCCCTGGCAGATCGAATCAAGTCTATACAGGAATTTGCCCAGCCCAAATGCGTGAAGGTTGTGGAAAGTTTCCTTGGAATGTGTGCATATTATGCCAAGTTCATCAAAGGATTTGCCTCCCTAGCCAGTCCCCTGCATCAACTCAAAAAGAAAGAAAATAAATTCACTTGGTATGCCAGCCACCAAAAGGCCTTCGAAACGCTGAAACAAGCTCTACAAGAAGCACCTGTATTGGCTCATCCCGACATTGACCGCCCATTTGTCCTGCATACTGATGCTTCTGACCTTGGTTTGGGTGCTGTACTGTCACAAGATCAAGAGGATGGGAAGGAACATCCCGTTGCCTACGCCGCCAGATCCCTGAAGAAACATGAAAAGAATTACAGCACACATGACAAGGAATGCCTTGCCATCAAATTTGGAATACAACATTTCCGACATTTCCTGTACGGCGGACCACCATTCCTAGTAGTTACTGATCATTCCGCCTTACGATGGCTCATGACAGCCCCACCACAGAATTCACGATTAGCTCGATGGAGAGTGAACTCAGTGAGTATACCTTTGACATCAAGCATAGGCCCGGAAAAGATAACAGCAATGCTGACGGATTATCCAGAAATCCACTTTTTCGAGATATCGCCGGACCAAAATCTACCCCACCCTTAAATGTCAGGGTTATCACACCACCAGTGGGACCAGAAGTGGCTGATGGACTTATTGGAGCAATCAATTGCCTAATTGCCTGCCATCCGATACCTAGACGACAAGTTATGATGGCACGTAAAAGGTTACAACGAGACTCTAGTAGCGAACATAGTATTGATGAACTATATGAACAGATGCAATCCATTAATCTCCAGTTTTTGGATGAAGCGGAAGTGGAAGAGGCCCTTAGCACGTTGCAAAAGCCTAAGAAAAGTGCTCAGCTAGCCGCTAATCTACCAAATGCACAGGAACGGAAAGATCTGGACTTACAAAGTTCTTCCCACGAAGGAATCCAATCTCTAGGAGTGCAAGATGTTTCGGCCGAACCTGGACATATAGATTCGAATTCCACCCCTTCACAAAAGAATGAAGACCCGGAAGTTAACCTTATTGAGGACGAGAATGATGAAACCCCCCAAAGACCCAACCAACGCAGTCCTGAGTCCATGTCATCCGGATCGTGGGATGCCGATTTCTTCGCTTCAAAACCTGTGGAAAATGAAGATCAACCCGACATGCCCGCCACCTCTAAGGAATATGAAGAAAGAAAAGATATTCCCATCGAAGAACCCTTGTATTTGACCAATACCATATGGGATCGCTTGATAGAGCAACAAGAAAATGATGTTTTCTTTGCTGCCATTAAGAAATACCTTGTCCATGATATCCTGCCTATAGATTTCACTAAAGCAGTCAAAATCGCCGCAGCAGCCACAGAATTCATCCTTGATGATGACGTTCTGTATCGATTGTCAAAAAGTCGAGAAGAAACCAACCGACAACTTGCCGTGCCCTTGCCACTTAGGAAACATATATTGTTGGCTGCCCACGACAGTCCCTTCGCTGGACACTTAGGAATTGCTCGGACGCACTCAAGGATACAGAGAAATTATTGGTGGCCCTCCTTATGGGCTTCAGTCAGAGATTGGGTGAACACCTGTCCGATCTGCATGGCACACAAAGCCCCTCATCGCAGAAAGAATGCCAACCTACATACTATTCCCCCTACAGAGCCTTTTGACCGAATTCATGTGGATATAATGGACATGAGGAGACCCTCAATTCATGGTCATCGGTATGTGATCTCCTTCATAGACGCCTTTTCCAAATATGTGGTAGCCGTCCCCGTCCGAGTGGCTACTGCCCTAGTAACTGCCTATGTGTTTGTCGAGCATATTCTACTGAAATTCGGAGCCCCCCGAAAGTTGGTTAGTGATCAAGGAGTTCAGTTTGTATCAGCACTGAATAAAGCAATCTGCAAGTTAGCTGATGTCAGGAAAGTAGAAACCACCAAATACAATCCTAGCAGTAATGGACAAATAGAACGCTGGCATCGCACCCTCAAACATATGCTGCGCACCACTGTGCAGGAACATATAGACTGGGACAGAATGATCCCATACTGTACTTTTGCTTACAATTCCAGTGTGCATGCCTCAACTGGAGAAACACCGTTCTACTTAGCTCATGGATGGGATCCTACCCTCCCCAACAGTTATAAGTTAATCACCCCTGCCGAGTTACATCATGTTCCTGACTATGTCGCTCAAGTCTCCGAAGGATTGAGGAAGGCATGGAAATATGCGAGAGATCACATTCAAGCCGCTCAAATCACTCAGGAAAGAAACTATAACCGAGGTGTCCGTCAGATCACCTTCATGCCAGGAGATTTAGTCATGGTACAAGCACCCCAGAAGGCCGGACAGAATGTTAGTCACAAATTGAGACCTTTTTATTGCGGACCCTACCGAATTGTGGATGTTCATCCACCAGTTGCTGATCTCAGACTGGCCAACTCGCGTAAGGCTCAGATACACAGGGTCAACTTCAGACGAATGAAACCTGTGCCGGCACCTCATGTGCTTCCTTTATCCCCTGAAGATCAATTGACTGAGGAAATGGAGGGATATCCAAACCTCCACGCTGATGTTAGTTCAGATGAAGACATCTTATCCACAGCCCCAACTCTAGCGTCAGAACCTGAAAGGAAGTCACACCTCTCCAGAAGAAGAAGAGCCCCCTCGCCAGATATAAGAAAACCTATTGACCAATATAGTGATATGAAGGATAATACCTCTGATCCCGAACTGATTGCTGAAGCTCTCGTGGAGATGACATGGGCCCCCATTAATAACGATTGGTTAGAGGTACAAGCAAATCTATTAGGAGACATTACAATTACTGCTAATCCCCACCTCCAAGATTAGGGTCAGGATAATCCCCTCACCTAGCCAACAGTAGTACTTGATGTAAGACCCGATGGTAACTGCTTTTATCGAGTGCTGGCTGCTGCCATTTATGGTGGCGAACATCGACAGCCAACAGTCCGGGAATTATTGCGAGATTATTACGATCACCACCCCAGAATTCAGGAAGCTATACAACGAATGCAAGCCCCAAAAAGATATGATCCAGAAATTATTTCACGCCCCGGAACTTTTGCTACGGAAGTAGAAATATTTCTTGCCGCAAACATGCTAAATACCCAAATAGCGACATACGTAAATCCAAAGGATAATTATTGGATGTGGTTTAATCATACTCCAGCGTTTTTAGGATCGGATATTGATCCAGACGCCCGATCGATCTATATCTGGCATGTGAATAAGAATCATTACATGTTGATCTTAGATATAGAAAAGGGACTTCTGAAACCATTCCATACAACTTACCCAGAAGTCATCAGGTCTTGGTCCTATGCACTACGTCCCACTCCATCCCAGAGGATCAAAGATGCTAGTTTCCCACACACTGCCGAAACCCAATTCCCCCCAGTACAACCACAAGAATCCCAGGACCTCAGACCCCTCCTTTCGAGTCAGTCACAGGAACCTCAAGATTCTAGACCGCGCCGAGAAGCAGCGTACAAGCCCGTGAAAACATCCGGTCATGGTCATCAGTTTTACGATCTGGTCGAATGTACCAGAAGCCCTATGGGCAGAAATAGTGTGTCAAGAATTGTATGTAACGGGGAGAACTCAATGTAAGCTCTCTCCCTGGGAACGACCATTGGGGATGTAAGTCTGTTAACCTAATGCGCAATATTAGAAAACATATATAGTAAGTAATTTCATCTCTAAAACTAAATACTGTTTTTGTAACTTCAAAATTAATAATCTCAAATTAATTACAAAATAATATACTTAAACAAACAAATTGCTTATGCATAATTCCCCAATGTCGTTCTCCACATCATAACAAAGAAAATCACATAAAAAGGAATATATTAAGAAAAACAATATAAAAATATGAAATGAAACGTTAAAATGTTTGCAATTCTGTGTAAAATAGAATTTCGAAGATATGGCGAAGTTTTCAAACATAGACTGTAATAAAGATATGGTTAATTATTATGATCAAGCTGAAATCACAGTTTCACATTGAAACTGCAGTTTCTTGCACAAGAATGCAAGAAATTGCACTAAAAACCAGTGTCTTGTTTAAAACCGATCTTAAGTGTTGTGATCTTACTCAAATCATTCGGAACTTGTGTTAATCCACTTAGATCTCAAATTTTCTCAACAAATTCGAATTTACAAGTTATTTCAAGTTCAGAAAGCCTAAATGTGAGTAATGGTTGCTGGGTTCGAATCCCGCACCTATAACTTGTATTAATGGGTTTTAACCCATTTGATTCAGGTGCGGAAATTCACGTCGATCCTGCCGGAATCATCACTTAGACTGTCCGTATTTGGAGCCTCAGTGCTGTCATAGTTGGTTAGATAATTAATTTGGTTGTCAGTCCGGAGAAGGACACACGCAGTGAACAATTTGTGGATCAGAATCAGTTGCCTAAGGTACATTGGGAATCAGATCAGACTATTTTGGGAAGGTTAAGGCAGGGACGGTTACGAGGACAGCACCAGAATCGATAGTGGGACCTAAAACCTAACAAAGTGAACTCGACATTGTTTTCCTCTACTCTAAATTGATTCTTATTCTTTCAATTCAAAAGATGAATCTTTTCGAGCTAATAATCAGTCTTATCGAAGGGGTTGTCACCCCCTGTCTTAACTAATTCAGTGGTTTTCCAGTCAGTCGGAAGTAGAAGATTTAACGAAGAGATTAAATTAGACTATACCCGTACTAACCCCATAAACGGACCAGGAAACTCCCAACCGGACCCCCCTTGTGTTTGACCATTGGCGACCGTATAGCATTGTGCTATACGAATATATTGAAAGTGCTATTGTTACTAGCATTTCGGGCTCACCCAAAGACCGGAAATCTTACACTACTAACCCCTTTAATCTAGTTAACTTATACTGTTCAGTAGTACTTGTTATTAGTATTATATGGTCCTTTGGTAAGCAGGACGGAAAAAGAGTCATAATTTAATAACACGAACACAAGCATATAGGGATTGCACGATAGAGTTTAGTAATAGGTCTAATACCTTGTTAGTTAGTTAGAAAGGAGAGAAAGAGGAATACAGTAGAACTGAGTCTAGACATCCGAAGCCTTGTCCCTAATATCAAATTAACACTTTGAGTCAATCAAATACTGGCAACTCTGGCAAACTACTTTTGTTTGTCTAATTGTTCATACAACATACAGTTTGTGATTTGTATCTTGTCTTACTCCTTGTACGCACTGTAATAATCCCTCTTGTGGTTTACTGTCATTATTATCACTGTTAATACTATAGTTATCATTATTAAATTGTTGTGCCCCAATACTGAACCCATCACTAGGACATAAGGTTCAGGTCAAGATTTGGATTCATAGCCCCAGCACAAGTAAGTGACTAAATTGAACCCTTGGTCCCGACAAAGACATCATCATCATCATTCTAGAATCTTGATTTGGCAATCAAGATTCTCAATCAGTGTTCTTTGATACAGACCTGATTCATCTCTCCAGAAACGGCAAGTGTCGACCCCGCTTGCTATTGATATCCCTTGGATCCCTGCCCTCTTCAAACGAACTCACGCCTAGACCCCATCCAGGTTGACCGCAAGGAATCTTTGGTTCTGGACAAATCACCTTCCGAAGATCCTGTGCCTAAGTTTATCCTCACCAATAAACGAGTCGACCTTCCGTGTACTCGAAGTGGTTGATACCCAGAGTCAGTCGTGACAGACTGTGGTGGAATTTGGAACCCCAATCCTACCCACTTCATTACACATGTTGCAATCTGAGGCGTCGACGCGCGTCTCTCTGCGTTTGTGACTGATGAATGCACCTGTCCAAGCCTCCGTACGATGACGGAGGCCTATAGTCAAAAAATGGCAAATTTTCAAATTCTTCCAATATATCCAAGTTTTATGTCAAATTAAAGCCCCTGACGTCCTAAACATTTATCTTCTTACACCAAGTCTCTACAAAGCAGTATGAGAGAGTTAGAGCTACTTAAAATTTGAAGCAAATACCAGTCGGAATGAGCGTGACCAAATAACTCAAACGCCGTTTCTTGCTCGTTGCTTGCCTTGGCATTTTAATTAATGCAGTAATAAATATACCTACATGTAGAGGGTTTAAATTGATGTATTTGTCATGCCGTAGTTTTTAGTAGTCCTGTGTTCGCGACTTCATCATCATCATCATCATCAGCATTAGGGCCAGGCGGAGCGGATCCATACAGCTGAGCAGTTAATCAAACCGCCCAGTACCCCTAAGGAAACCCAGAATACGCGAAGGGGCCTCCCAAAGGACAGCCAAGCCAAGGGAAGAGTCAAAATGTCTCCTCCGCACAGCTTCCTTAGCTGGACAGGAGAGGCTCAGGTGGTCTAAGGTCTCCTGGGAACAGTCTGGGCACAGGTCGGAGGGAGATGCAGTGGGGTTATTTTAATTCCGATATTGGGCTAAAAGTAGGCTTTTTCCGGGTCGCAGCTGGGACAGGGTGATTCTGTCACTAAAGATTGACCTTGTTCGGTCGTGGGAAATGCCACTGTGCCATTTTTGGGTAAAGTGCCGCCTGAGCACGGCTGAACCTGTAGAATAATCTATTGCAACCTCGTCTTTAACCATCTCCTCTCCATTTCTCGCTAGTCTGTCGGCCATTTCATTTCCGGAAATTCCGCAGAGTCTGAGAATCCAGATGAGGCTAGCCGTTAAGTTTCGCCTGTTAAGACTATCTAGATGCTTCCAGATAGCAGTTTCCAGATACGTACATGGCAGGCCAGGTCCTCCAGGCTGCTTCTGCACCGCCGATAGTGAATCCGTGCAGATCCGGATCAAATTAGTTCGGTGCAGCTTTCCATATCTTAGAGGACCCAGTCTAGGGCCTTTTTGATGGCGATGACCTCAGCTCTATACCTGGAACAGACAATTCCAGCTGGGAAGGCAAGGTGCCTTCTACACTAGGTGAAGGTTTTCACAACATAGACACCGCTGCTTAGCGGATCCGTCAGTCCATATGATGTAGTCAGCGGTCTGTCGGTTGCGGAGGTCCTGCAGTGCCATTGTTCTCCTTTCAGGAGGGGAGAGATTTCTGCACAAGGTAGCAATTGATGTGCTGGCTTCCAAAGTTGCTTGCTGATGCCAGGGAGCGAATGGTGGGAGTAGGCAGATTGGCTTGCGTGACCGCCCCACCAGAGAAGTTTCATCCACAATTTCAGCGGTTTTCGATCTCCAACTAGACTGGGTTTTCAGGATTCTGTGCCTGGTGTTGGGTAGAGCCACTGGTGATCGCCGGAGGCTATCTTCAGATAGCCGCAGGCTCTTCTCGTACATTTTGGAGGCCAGGTATTGGGATCTGAGTTGGAAAGGTTGGACACCGGCCTCCATCTGTAGAGCGTCTATAGGGGACAAGCTATGGCAGCCAGAAACAATAATTCTACATGCCTTATTCTGGATCTTTTCAACCGACTGGATGCGAGTTGGGGCTGCTGAAATGCCCCAGATTCCGGAACAGTATTCCAGGGAGGACCTTACAAAGGTCAGGTAGACAGAACGAAGGTCTTCCTTGCTCAGTCCCCAGTCTCTACCAGCAAGGGCAGACAGGATTCGAGTGCGTGATCCCAACTTCGCCCTGAGCTGGGCAACGTGGGGGCTAAAATTGAGAAGCCGGTCGAACGTTACACCCAGGAATGTGACTGATTCTTTTCCGGGGATGAGCTCACCATTGTAGAACAGCGCCAGGAGTCTTCTGGCTTCGGCGTTTAGGGTGATAAATATCATGGATTCACACTTGTTGGCATCGGCCGGCATGCGCCATTTCCGTGTCCATCGATACAGAACCTCCAGGGTCCAGGCCTTTCTGCAGGTTGACTTCTGTTTTTGCCACTTCTTTATTCTGCGACCACAGGGCAAGATCATCCGCAAATAAGGAAGCCTGAATTCTCTCCGGCATCCTGTCCAGGATATCATTGATGAACACAAGGGACAGGAGTGGAGAGAGGCAGCTTCCTTGAGGTACCCCGTGATGGAGGTTTCTGTATGGGCTTCTTTTGGATCCAACACGGACACAGGCTTTGCGATCAGACAAAAATTGGTGGATCCACTACACGGCACAGACGGGTAGGCCGGGCCTGAGCAGCTTCTGAATGAGACCAGGCTTCCACACTGTGTCGAAAGAGAAAATCGATGAGGACCAGTCCAGTTCTTCTTGCCATCTTAGGTTGGAAGAATCCATCTACTACTGACTGTGTCACTCTTAGGTCCTGATCATCAGTAGCAGCTTCCGGGCGGAATCCAGCTTGCGCTCCAGATCCAGATTCCAGAAGAATCCTCTGCTCTCCAGGAAATACTGGAGTTTCACTGGAGTTTTAAATCTGCGTTTCACCTTTGCCTGCATCAATTTAGATGTAGGCTGACAGGGCGGTAGAAGCTGGTTTGGTCCACGGGTTCGCCTCTTTTGTGAATAAGTATTATCATTGCTTGTTTTCAGGAGCTGGGAATTTCACCGTACTTCCAGGACCTGTTGCAGAGTCTCAGAAGAGTATCTTTGAGCCCAGGGGTTGCCTTCTTAAGCATTTCATTGCGGATTCCGTCAGGACAAGGGGCTAGCTTCAATTTGAGGTTGCTGATGGCGGCACTGAGTTCGGACATGCCAAAAGGGTTGCAAAGAGTTGCTGAAGAAGCATGCATGCATTCGCATTTCCTCTCGGTTTTGTTTCTTCAGGATTATGTTGTCCCTGACAGCCTTCAGCCGGCTGACAGATGCGTATTACGCAGCAAATGCAGAGGCCTTTGCATAGTCACTGTACAGAAGTTTTGTCTCATTTTCTGATGGCTGCGCTCGAGTGGGAATTGGCTTTCCCGTCGATGTCTTTGATTGTTCTCATGACCATTGCTGGGTCCGATCTTAGGCTCAGGCCAGATGCATAATTTCTCCATTCTTCTCTTTGCCGTGGTCATCATTTCCCGGAGCGTTTTGTTTCCTCTGTCCACTTTCGCTTAGCATCATCACTGGATCTTGCGTCCTTCCGCAGCTCCCGGCACCTTCTTGCACGGGCTGTCAGTTCTGGATTCCACCAGGCCTTAGCCTCCTTCCTTTCCTGCGGAATTTAGGAATAGCTGTTCTGGCGGCTTCGGTGATTGATTTCGAGATGGCGCCATTAGGGAATGCGCCGTTTAAGATTCCGGGTCAGGCAAGGTCAGGGTGAGCTGATCGTCGAGTACCCGACAGAATCGGTTCCAGTCCGCTTTTTCAAAATTTAACCTAGCCGGTCTCTCTCTTCCGCCAGGTTTGACGATTGTAGGGAGGCAGATCAGAATAGGTTGGTGGTCTGACACAGTATCCGGGGACACTTTCCAGTTCACCGTCCCACCTTTGCCCGACAATAGTTATATCGGGGACAGAGTTGGATGCGGCTTTTGTGGATTCACCGTTGTTAGCATCCAGCAGGCTGTTTTGCAGAATCCAATCCTCCAAAAGATCACCGGCTTCATTCGGTGGCTGCCAGTTGTCCCACACGGGGCTGTGGACGTTGAAATTGCC
The DNA here is from genome assembly GCA_030248195.1 of Trissonchulus latispiculum. Lineage (NCBI taxonomy): Eukaryota > Metazoa > Nematoda > Enoplea > Enoplida > Ironidae > Trissonchulus > Trissonchulus latispiculum. The sequence goes on from JASAND010015646.1 coordinate 22,988, forward strand.
CATCACGATGGTGCTGCGGATGTTTGGCAGTAGGGACGGATCGAAGTTCCGCACACGGTGGTCGTCCGCGGTCCGGATGATGGGCGGGCAGTAGACAGAGGAAATAGGCATGAGGCTGCCGTTGACCATGATTTGAATTGCTAGTGCATCCGTTGATTCGTCGCAGTTCTGGACTAGTTGATCTGGCATTCTGTAGTAGTCGATTCCTTTCCGGATTAGAAGGGCTACTCCTACTCCGCCGCCAAGCGCAGTTGAAGCGGCGGTGGCAGCAGCTCTTCTATCCCTCCTTCGGCAGGTATGTTCCTCGTTGTAATTTGCAAGATTTAGTGTTTCGCCACGCTTGAGCCAAGTCTCCTGGGTAGTTGCCACATCAGTGTTGTGTTCTTCCAGGAGCTTGGTCAAGAAGATTTTTTGGCCTGGGACAATGCGCCGGCGTTCCAATGAAGCAGGCGTAGGCAGTCCCTGTGAGTTCCAGCTGGGGGCGACTGAGTAGGGCGGCGGGTTGGCCTGTTGTCATCTTGACTTGGTGAGAGCAGGCTGGGAATTGGGCGTGGGTTTGGCAGTTGCGGTGGGTTGGCGGGGGGAGGTTGGGTTGGGGGAGAGGCCCAAAAAATGCCCCAAAAATTAGTGCGTTTGTACTTCATTGGAACTTTATCGCGCCTTCGGATCGACTTCATGATTAGCATATACTATATAACCAAACCTTTACTAGTTTGCTTTACTTTGCCAGCTTTGTAGCTTCATAAACTGCATTATTGCAAACATGATTGTCTTAAATGGTGGATACTGGATATGTGCTACTTGGAATACCCTGTTCATAATGGGAGCATCCAGTATGAGTTTTCGTACGAGGCTATTGAAGTGGAAAATATATAGCAAATTAAACTACAAAATTTGGTTTGGGAATTGATAATATACAATGCAAAGAATTCAATGTTTAAATAGCGTTTAAATGGCAAAATTGTAAAATTCTCTCAACTGCTGGAGGGCTCCTCCCCCCAGACCCCCTTTTTCGTTTGCCGCTTTTGGCTACAATAGATTTAAACTAAGAACCTTATTAAAATTTTGTACGTAGTGTTCATACAATTGTTACAAAAAAATAAAAATGTTACCCTTCCCCCAAACTTCGGTCCAAACCGCCCCCCCCCTGAAAATATTTTGTATCTACGCTACTGTGTTTACTGCAATTAAATTTTTCACTACGTCTATAAGTTATGACATATATATATCGCGACCTTTATGGCAAAAAACCCTAACTAAACAAAACTGTCAAAATTCACATTTTTGCTGAAATGGATACTATTGGCCCTAATTTCTTTGGCAAAAAGGCCTATCCAAAATTAAATATAAATATAACCTATATAAATAAGCTCTCCACAGCCGTTTGCCATTTTGACACAAGTACAGACTTGTTGTGTTCCCATATGACATATTGACCCAAGATACTTCGGTCATTTTGCCAGAAACATATTCATGATTTGACCTAAGGCAATTTGGCAATTTGACCTAAGTGACTAGTTCCTATGGCCATGTCGTAAATTCGTTTTATAAGTGAATACAACTTGGCCTAAATACAACACTGAATTAATATTATCATTGTTTTAGGTGACAATGATTATGCAAATAAGGAAAATCATGTGACCCAACCTTGGTGATGGAGATAACAGAGCGTAGCTACGGAAATGATCAAAATATTTGGCTAGAACTAAAACATTAATTCATAAATGATTCAAATGTGTTAAAACAAAGAACTGATTCGTACCTCTGTCAAATGAGTTAAAACGAATTTAGATTGATTCATTCCGTTATCAAAAGGGTTAAAACCTCCAGGATTGATTCATACCTGGACGAAATGGGTTAAAACGAAAGCCCCCCGCACCCCAAGTCCCCGTTGCACCTATGCTAAGAAGAAGCAGAATACTAACTATTATGACTTACCGAAGGGTGACGGATTTGTGAAGGTCTGTCGTGGCTATTTCTTGGCTACTTTGTCCATTTCAGACACGCGCCTGAAAACCGCTCTGAAACGTGACGAAGAGCATAGTGCATTTCAGGATGCATAAGCCAAGAAGCGGAAGCACTGTCCAACAAGATAAGTGAGGGGGATAAAATCAAGGTTCATGAGCATGTCAGCATGTTCCCGCCTGTGCTGTCCCACTATACGTACTAGAAAGAAGTCAAAAATGATGTATTTGGAGAGCAATGTCAAAAATGTTACCAGCATGGACCGACTATACAAGCAATGGTGCAGTACCGATTCAGCTGTCCCAGTGTCCTTGGCGTCATATCGGAAAATCTTGAAAGAAGGCTTTCCTCGTCTTCCAATTCATAAACCGAAGAAAGATCAGTGCAATGTGTGCGAGAAATGGAAAAATCTGAGTGCCGAAAGGAAAGAAGAATTTCGTGAACAGTACGAAAACCACATTGAAATGAAAGAAGCTGCGTACGCCGCTAAGTCAGCTGACCGAGAGGTGGCCCTGCAGTCAGAAAGTTCTCTGAAATCCTGTAATTTTGATTTGCAAGCAGTCTTGTATGTGCCTTGCAAAGACACCTCCCAAATTTTCTACCGCAGGAAATTGGCCACCTACAATTTCACCATCTGGGATGAGAAGCCTCACGGCGGATACTGTTTCTACTGATCGGAGGTTGATGCCAGTCGGGGTGCTGTCGAAATAGCATCTTGTTTCCTACGTTTCCTAACCCAGCTTCCAGAGTCAGTGGAAGAGGTTACGTTTTGGTCCGACAGCTGTGGCGGACAAAATCGTAAAAAATTTGTTAGCATGTGCTTCCTGCAGGCTGTCCGGTCCCTTCCAGTTAACATCCTCCGCAACAGCTTTCTTGAGCCAGGTCACACAATGATGCAGTGATTCTATGCATTCTTGCATAGAGTATTGTGATGAGGCGACGTGACGTTGGTCCTCTAAATACTGATAATTGTGTTAGGTAAAATTATTTTGGATTGAAATTAAAGTAGAAATGTTATTTTATAGGTGAATTGTAATGTGAGTGAAATTGTTTTGAGAATCTTGTTGAAATTAGTCATCTTGCCATGTTGAAATGTGTGTTCTTGTCAGCCATCCTAGTCACTAGGTGGCCCCGTATGTATGTTTGTTCTCGCTGGGAATATCTACACTTTTCTGTCTCTAAAAATGGGACCTAAATTTATCCAATCAAATTCTTCAAGCGCTTTTCGAAACTAGTTCTGTCTGTCTAGACGTATCATTATTATTAAGTTTGGGTTTTGTTGTTCGTGGTGTCCAGTCGGTTTTTTCTGCTAGCGCTCCTTTTTTCTAGCCGTGTACTTTTTGTCTTTGCAAAAGTGCGGACCATTTCTTGCATTCCTAAATTACTTAGGCTCCAGGGTGACCCTGTAGAGCCATTTAGTTTAAAAATTTATTCATTCTATTCTCTTTTCTTCTGAACTCTTCTCTTAATTTCTATGGCTCTTATGTTTTCGACCGTGACGGTCTAGGGACATTTGTTGACTTTTTCTTATGGGTATAATTTTGGGTTTATTTGTTGGAAAGCTTGTTTTTGTTTAAAATTTGGTGTAGTGTTTCTGTAAAAATTATTGGTTTGAAAATATTTCTGTAATTTCATATTTTTTCCTTGTATTCTTTGTGTCTGTACGCATAGTTTTCGGGGGTCTCCCCCAGTATCAAGCACGCTTTTGTTTTATAGTAAATGTGGTCTATTTTAGACCTTTAGGGCGTCTTCCTAGATAGGTTTTTGTATTAGAATTGCATAGTCGGTAAGTAGGGCTTTTCTGAGAGATTTTGGGTAGATAGCTAGTTATTTTTAAGTGTGTAATTTTCAGCAAATTTGGGGTATTTCCTTATTTATTTGAGTCTTTGCTCTTCATCGGCGGTTTAACTCCGTTCTGTAGGTTACACTTAGGACAAATTTGGCGAGGTTAGTTAGGTCGACTACATCTCCTCCAATTTCGACGTTCTCCTTGTGCACAGTTTACCACTCGTAAAGTTTGGTTAGTCAGTACACTGCCAACTTTACAGAATGCTAAAAGAGGCTTGGAGGTGCACGTGCCGAAAACGGCCTTTGGGTGACCCACCTCCCCAAAAACTAATTGCATAAATACGCTTAATGACGCTAATAATCGCTAAAAAGTTTTAAGTTTTCAATTTTCAGTTTTTGGCCGAAAAATCGCCTTTTCATCGCCTCAATTGAAAATTTTTTTACCCCTCCTCCCAAATCGATTTCTTCCCCCACCCCTCCCCCTTTTTCGCCAGACCCCCTCCCTACTTTTTCAAACCTCAACCCACTTTTTCCGCCAGTCTCTCCTATGTCCCGAACCCCCCCCCCCATTCAAACCGCAGGAAATCCAAAAAATGGCCTTCTGTATGTGAACGCTATTTTCGTCAAAACAAAGCTTGTTTTTATTGTTTAAGACGTTTTTACACGGTTTTAAAGCGATTTTAAGCCAAATTTTGGGGAAAAATTTTCAAAAAATTGTATATTTAGTATAAATGTAATGAACTTACTGACGTAAAGACTTCTCCTGCATCTCCTATGATTGATTTGATATGATTTGTTAATGAACCGTGTTGGTCTATTCTTATTGCATAGGTCAGATAAGCTCTGGTCACACAGAAGTTTACCGGGGATTCGTTTTCGTTATCCAAAATTTTTAAATTTTTTGGCGAAACTTCAAATTTGAACATCAATTCCCCTAGATGCAAATAAGATACAGCCGTCTAGAATTTTTCTGCCGATGGGGATACATTTAGCAAATCATGGTGCCAAATGGCACCTTTAAAGCTGGGGCCTAGCAGTCAGTAGAAATTTTTAATCAATTATGTTTCTAGTTAAGAAAAATGGGAGGGTCGGGCACACGGCTGGAGCGCGGTTGAAATCTCATTACCCGATATTTATTGACCACAACCATGCTCTATGTCTGTGCCAAAAGGTAGGCCATTCGGACAAAGTCGGGGCAAGTTGATTTTAGTAGCCTTTAATTAGTAGTATTTTAATTGTTTTAATTAATTCTTTAATTTCGAGGATTATAAAATTGTAAAATAGCTAATTAATTGAGTCCGAATATCATTAATTGACACTAATATTACCTACTTAGCTATTTATTACCTAAAAATTGAATCTTCTTCTAATAATTGCTGCTTTAATGAAAGCAAGTGTTGTTTATTAGGGCATTTTCTATTACTTTTGCCTCGGAATATTGTTTTTCGCACTTCTTGTCAACTGATTAAATTCACTTAACTTATTATTGGCGGGTATTAAAGGAGAAGGGATTAAGGTACTATCTCGGACCAACTACAGTACATAACAACATTTTTTATTAAGGACCTGGTGACCGAATTACCTTTCTTTTACTTGGATTATTCCTGTAACTACAGCTTGGACGTATTCGGTTCCACAATTGTCAATTATCAATCGTCTTCATAATTCCATCACATAGAGAGTTTATCTTCAAATGACTAATATTTTTATCTGATTTTAATCAATTTTAATATCAAATTTTGTCCTTTCCCTTATATATATATGTATGTATGTGGCCGAGTAGTTGCAATGTTGCAGTCGACAACCGGCTCAACCTCGCTGGGTTAGCTGATCTTAATTACGGTTTTTGCAATATACATATTATCCCCTTAGGTGTCCTCTCATAATCGTTTTGTGTTGGTGCAGTGTGAATTTATTTGCCAAACTGAACTCAGGTCAATGTAGTATACGTTATCAGCTTTTGACTTGTTCAGGTTTACTTGGCTAGTGATGATGCTTGCTAGTTCCAATAAAATATTTTTGAAAAATTAGCATTGGAAAATGTAAGACACGCTGTCAAATTGTGATCTTTTGTAACAGATTGGGGAGGACTACCTTACGTATTGAAGACTAACAAAGCCATTTTGAATTCTGCACTAATTAATAACTGGAAGGAACGTCGAAAACAGCTTTGGTGACATATAATTTAGTTAATTTTGTCATGGTGCAGAAGCCGACACATAAATACTCTGTTCTGAGGAAAAAGATAGCGTGCTACATAAATCATTAAGAGCTCTAAAACGTTGATGGTTTTCGTGTCATTAGATGTTGATTTGGGTAACTGGCGAGAACGAAAATTTCAAAACGACACCAGTGCTTTAGCGGGTATTTCAAGATTACCCTATTCAGTTTAAAATCAGGCTATGCGGCTATGAGGTTATGTATTATGTCAGTCACTTTTATATGTAAATTAAGGGGGGACTTCGACCCTAGCGTTTCATGTGGCACACCGTCGAATACGTTATGCGTTTGGTGTGGCACGTTTTATTGATTTCAAGTTAGTCACGTTCCCGAAGAATTTATAGGGCAGCTACGACAGTTTTATTCCCTGTGGAACGCTAGTGGGCATGCACGAGGCAAGAGAATGACGGACGAGGTTTGTGAGATGTTTTCGCGTGATGTGGGTGTGCGCTCGATACTTCCAACAAGCTTTGGAGAGGAATGTTAGTGATAAAAAAGTGTAAAAGTTAGCATGTAGGTGATGACTGACACATGCAGAGTTAGAGCGTGTGAAGTTCTCCTTTTGTAACAAGGGCGTTGGAGTAGTTTGTGTCTGCAAAGTAGGCATAGATTATAGTTAGATAACTAAAACAGACGGTGAAGTGAGTATTCTGTCTGTGTGTTCGGTAGCTATAGCTTGGCTTAAACATTTGCTGCTTTATGGCGAATTCTTTTCAATTTGTTGACCATCGCCATAGGGGGTGTACCAGGCTACAGTTTACCCCCTGTGAGACTCCCCCACATGGAGAGGCCGCCAGACCCCCCTCCCCCCTACCCGACCTCAACTACTCCCCCCCCCCAAGACGAGATCAAACCCCCATCCCCCCTTCCTAAAATTGGGTCCAAATCAAGTAAAAAATGCAAAATTTTTGAAAAATTTTTTGTAATTTCTGAAAATTTTTGAAAAAAATACAAAAAATGGCTATAAATCAGCTGTAAACAGCTAAAGATGGTTATTTATGGCAATTCAAAGGTAATATACACAATTGTAAACCACAATTTGTGCTAATTTAAGCATATTTTAGCACAAATTTGTCGATTTTCAAGCCCTATTTTCGCATACGAAAATTGTTGACAGAAGCTTTTGAGTACGTTTAATGTACTGTACATCGAAAAAGGAGCATTTTTAGCTAAAAAGCTTGGGTACAGTTTAGGGGGGTCCTCCCCCCCCCCCCAAATTTCGGATTTTGGTGGGGTCCCCCGGGCCCCGAGCCAGATTCGGTCCTTCTACTCATAGGTGTAACGGGGATTTGGAATGGGGGCCCCCTCCCCCCAATTTTGGGGGGGGCCCTTTTTAGACCCTCCCAAAACCCCCACGACCCCCCCAAAACCTCCCCCAAAAATTTTTATGCCAAAAATAGCATTTTCAGCCATTGCAAATGCCAAAAAACATGAAATCATTAAGTAATTTCAACATTAGATAGTGTTTTTAAACTCGAAAACTTGATTGCCAACATGTTTCTGAGTCCAGAATAAGGTCAATATTGAGCCTAGAAATCCATAAAACCGTTGTAAACGAGTATTTCTCGCAATAATAAACAAGTTAAGCCAAAAATTTGGACTTATTTAAAAGTTTTGCAAAATTAATATACCCTAAAAAACCCCTATTTTAGGGCAATTTTCGCGCCTTCGGCGTGACTACCCCTCCCCCCAGTTGGGGGGGGGGGCGGGGCCCCCCACAAATTTCTCGGGGGGGGGGGGGTTTGCAAATATGGGTGGGGCGAGGGGTAACCCCCCCCCCAACCCCCCCCCCACTAATAACACCTATGCTTCTACTCCCCCCAACCCAAACAGGTGGTACACCTATGTTGTGGGCATGGTTTCTTTGGGGGGAGGATCCCCCAAGATATTTGACCAATTTTACCCCCCCCCCAGAATTTTTGACATATCCTTCCCCAACTTTCGGCTATCCCTCTCCCCGAACCCCCCCCTCCCCAGCGATTTTCGGACCCAAAATTTAGGTAAATTTGGCCGAAAAATCGTCATTTTTTGAAAAAATTTTCTAAAATTTTGACTTATAATCGCTTTAAAACGGTGCAAAAACGCCTAAAACGTTGAAAACAGGACTTGCTTTGAAGAAAAAGGAGCTACATTACAGAAAATTTTGCATTTTTTGGATATTTTTCGAAATTTGTCAGGTTCGAATTCTGGGGGGGGGGGGTTAGGGGGGTACCCCCATCACATTTCTTGGGTCGACCACCAACCTTCCAAGATTTACCCCCCCCCCAGACCCAAACTTCCAGGGAAACACAGGCATAGCTTCCCTGGAACTTTGGGTCGGGTGGTGGGGGGGGGGTAAATCTTTGCCGACCTCAGAAATGTGGTGGGAGGTACCCCCCAACCCCCCCCAGACTTCGGACCTCAGAAATTTCGAAAAACTGGCGAAAAATGCAAACTTTTCTGTGATTTAGCCCTTTTTTCATCAAAACAAGGCCTGTTTTTAACGTTTTAGGTGTGTTTGCACCGTTTTAAAGCGGTTTTAGGTCAAAATTTTAGAAAAAGTTTTCCAACATATCAAAGCAAACTTTAAAAGTATTCCGACTTTCGAGAATTGCTTCTTTCTTCAGCAATACCAGGCTAAGTTTGAAAATCAACAAAAAGTTGCGAGGTGACGGTGTGCCGGTTTCGATCTAATAAAATTGGCAGCCTCTAGCATACCTCATCCTCAGCTTTTTTTCCGTACGCCCCACTCCAGTTGGATGTGCACCGGTTAGGGTAGTGTCAGCCACGATAATTTTAAATTTTGATTATTGGGGAAGGGTGATTGGCTGACTCCGAATAATTGTCTACACAATTACCCGAGGCAAGTACCAAGACAGGAGATTTATCCATCACCGTCTATGTGATGAACGCCCCCAGCTTTTACCAGTTATTAATTTCTAATAGGGGCAAATTGTGGCTAAGTTTCGAGTGTTTCAATCTTTGTTAGTGTGCTAGCTCACTTTTCGTTAAGAAATAGCCTCTATTTTTAGGTCGAAAAAGCTAGCTAAGCACACTAAAAATGGGGTCAAAAATGTTTTGTCTTCAATTTTGCCGAAAAGGTGCGTATCAGGGCTCTGACTAGCTGAATTTGAATATAAAATCCGTTTTTCGATATGACGCTGACAAGTGTCTCAGAGCTTTTTGGTGCGATTGGCATCCATATATACTTCGAGAAATCAATGAAGCATTTCTAAACTCTGCAGCGAGGCTTAGTGACCTAACTTACTGCACATTTTGGTACTGTCGTTGGCTTATAATGTGCTAAGTTCCAGACGATTCTGCCAAACTACTTAGGAGTAGATTACTCACATCTTTGAAATGCCACCAAATAACAGCGACAATATCGATAACGTAATCTAGCACTGCGAACGCAGGGATTAACGAAATCACGTAATTTTCACATAAGTTAAGATAGATACTTGGAGTATTAATTGGAGAAAATTTGGGATAATTTCGTTAACCACAGTTCTTTAGGTATTAGTTAGCCGCCACTGGACTTACCACGTCCAATTTTTCTGACTGATCGTATTGCACAGGTACGTATTCATTGGTCTAGAGATTATTCTAACCAATATCAACGCACCAGGACTTCGACTATCTCTGCAAAGTTTGGGCACCGTACCTTGCACATAGCTCAGGGCGCGGCGAAGTTAGCATGCATGTCATGTCGAGATTTAAACCGACAACACCAAGTTGTGAGGCTCTACAGGACGCTACGCTGCGTGGAATTCTTTCAAACTTTAAACTACTTCGCACCAAACCAAATACTATTATGTGGCAAAATACTGGCTAGCTTTTCCAACATCGAACTTTTAGTTACCTTCGCAGCCCTCCTCCCCTAAGGGGAATTATTTCGACTTTCTTCCGTAAAACGAAACTACTTGTTATTAGCTCGATTCCTTGGCGTTTTTCTTCTCCCATACTTTTATTCAGATGGAACTACAATAATCCCTGGTTTCACAGTACGTAATGCATGTATAACTGTTATTATTCTCTGCTGTCATTTCTTACTGCCTTAGCTTTAGGTTTATTTTATTGGGTAAACCAGGATAGTTTTCAGAAAAACTAATTCTTAAAGAATCATTGAATATCACTACAAATTTAAAAAATGAGGATTATAACTATAATGCATAATTATATAATACGCGAAGCAAAAAAGCAATCATTTTCTGTAGCGTTCACTCGAAAATTTATACCCCGAGAGAGTGAGTTGTAACTTGTATGAGGACATTATAAAGTTGTAAGTAGGCTAGTAGACACCAGTAACATGTGTAATGAAGTGGGTAGGATTGGGGTTCCAAATTTCACAACAGTCTATCACGACTGACTCTGGGTATCAACCACTTCGAGTACACGGAAGGTCGACTCGTTTATCGGTGAGGATAAACTTAGGCACAGGATCTTCGGAAGGTGATTTATCCAGAACCAAAGATTCCTTGCGGTCAACCTGGGTGGGGTCTAGACGTGAGTTCGTTTGAAGAGAGGGCAGGGATCCAAGGGATATCAATAGCAAGCGGGGTCGACACTTGCCGTTTCTGGAGAGATGAATCAGGTCTGTATCAAAGAACATTGATTGAGAATCTTGATTGCCAAATCAAGATTCTAGAATGATGATGATGATTATGTCTTTGTCGGGACCAAGGGTTCAATTTAGTCACTTACTTGTGCTGGGGCTATGAATCCAAATCTTGACCTGAACCTTATGTCCTAGTAAATGGGTTCAGTATTAGGACACAACAATTTAATAATGATAACTATAATATTAACAGTGATAATAATGACAGTAAACAACAAGAGGGATTATTACAGTGCGTACAAGGAGTAAGACAAGATACGAATCACAAACTGTATGTTGTATGAACAATTAGACAACAAAAGTAGTTTGCCAGAGTTGCCAGTATTTGATTTACCCGAGTTATTAATTGTTGATAGGGACAAGGTTCCGGTAACTAAACTCAGTTCTGCTATATTCCTCTTTTTTTCCTTTCTTAATCAATTAACAAGATACTAAACCTAATTACTAAACTCTTTCGTGCAGTCCCTATATGCTTGTGTTCGTGTTATTAGATTATAACTCTTTTTCCGTCCTCCTTACCAAGGACAATATAATATCAATAAAGAAAGCTACTGAACAATTTAAATCAACTAGATTAAAGGAGTTAGTAGTACAGTGGTTCCGGTCTGTGGGTGAGCCCGAAATGCTAGTAACAACAGGAAATTTCGGATGCTATACAGTCGCCAAGGGTCAAACACAAGGGGGGTCCGGTTGGGAGTTTCCTGGTCCGATTATGGGGTTAATACAAGTATGGTTTAATTTAATCTCTTCGTTAAATCCTCTACTTCTGACTGACTTGACAAAACCACTGAACTAGTTGAACCAAAGACAGGGGGTGACAACCCCTTCGATAAGGCTGATAATTAGCTCAGAAAGATTCATCCTTTGAGAAAGTGAAAGTGAAGAGAAAGAATTAATTTAGAGCAGTCGAAAACAATGTCAAGTTCGCTTTGTTAGGTTTTAGGTCCCACTATAGACTTTGGTGCTGAGCCTGGAATCGTCTCCGCCTTAACCGTTCCACAAAAAGTCTGAATCGATTCTCAAAGTACCTTAACGAACTGATTCTGATCCAATCAATTATCCAATTATCTACGTCCTTCCACTGAACTGATTACTGACCAAATTAATATAAGCAATGAGACTCGGATTACTAACAGCTTGAGCTTGATTCCGGCAGGATAGATGAGAGCTCCGCACCTGAATCAAATGGGTTAAAACCCATTAATACAAGTTATAGGTGCGGGATTCGAACCCAGCAACCATTACTCACATTTTGGCTTTCTGGACTTGAAACAAACTTGCAAAAAATTGAAACTGTTATGAAAATTTGAAATTTAGGCGGGTTATCAAGAGTTCTGAATGGCTTTAACAAAATCACAACACTTGAGGTTGATTTTAAGTAAAACACTAACTTTTTTGGGCAATTTCTTGCATTCTTACGCAAGAAATTGCAACGTCAATGTGAAACTATGATTTCAGCTTGATCTCTCTTTGTACAGTCTGCTTCTGCACGATTGAAATCTATTACGCGAAATTGATACGATTTCAGGCCCTTCAACAGCAGATAGGCACCCATTCACTCGGTTAACACGAGAAACATTAAATTGGCTAAAAATGATCAAATTTAGAACCTTTGTTTTCCAAGTCCTGACAAGGAAGGTAACAACTTCCTATCTTTGATACATATTACTTAATTAGAAAGTGATTAGTACGTGAATTTAATGAAAGCACAATACTTGAATGTAAAACTTTTAATTTCGCGGGTTTAAGAAGGAAGGTAACAACTTCCTGTTGCTTAACAAACGTTAACAAATTAGAAGCGGGCTAACACACGATTTTAACGAAAAGCATCATAAGTTAACGTAGAGTCTTTGTTTTTTCAGTAGGTTCTACCTAGGGAAGATAACAACTCCCTATTTTGGCAATTATCGAACGTTGAAAACAAATTGACTTCATAAAACTGGTGGTTTTGATCTTTATCAGAAGATGGTTCTGGTATCCTATCCATAATACTTACGTAACTAATTGTCAATTTGTTTATTTCAGGTATATTACCAATTATTGCTTATTATTAGTTAAAATTGCCGGATTGCTGAAACCTATTATTGACATTAGAGGATAATCATCATGGGTTGGCCTTAGATTAGTCGCTAAATGAACAAGGTTGATTTTTCAACCTTGCTAACCTTTACTTAAGAAGATTCTGCTAGTTTTGTCTTTAAACGTGAACACCGACATGAAATGGTGTTAGGCCGCGGTTGCGGTCATTATTAGGAATGAAACATGCAGCAGACTTGGCTAATTTAACTAAAAATGGCAATAACAGCATGTTCTGACATTAGAAACAAAGACACAGTGAATAGAACTAGAAATTACAATCACTACAGCCTCTTACGTAATGCTAATATGCTTTTTTGGACAAGAATTCGGAAAACGGTAGTTTTAGACAGAAATTACATTAATTTGATAGTGAGACCATCCATTTGACGGATTTCTTTTCTTGCGATTCGTCCGCACTCTTGAAAAAGAGTGGCCTACGCGGACGAATCGAGGACATCCTGATTCAGACTAATGAGGGCCTAATATAGGATCCCTGTGACCCTAGATCCTATAGTCCTAACCTCATTTGCATATTTACTAAACTGAGCCTAAACCTAGATTTCCTATGCAACCATGTATTCCCAACCTTCCAGACATGCATACAAAACTTGCAACTTAAAACTACATTACTTATTACTATTTTCCTGCGTACTATAGGAAACCTAGCATAATTTTTGGTACTTCATACAGACCATGTGCACGAATAATCATTAAACATTTGGACGGTCACTTGCTTAATTATGATTAAAGTTACCTCATATAAACTACAACATTTACGTATATTTTGGGCAAGTCAATACTGAACTACGTAATAGTATTTACTAACTAATTAACATTTATACAACATGTGTACGACAACTTGACTACTAAAAACAAGCATTTATGCTCCACTTATACAACATCTAGACTGAAATGCACTCACATTAACTGAAAGGCAGACATTCATACAGATCACAAATATACCTCATTCCCTTAAGATCTGAGTCTTGATCACTCCAGCGATGCTCACAACCTTCATCGAACAGAAGGAGTTTCCGCGAGTCAACGCACATATAATCACAAGAACCAGTATACAATACAATGCTATTCATACGATCTCATATAAACACACACAAACACACGATTTCATAGGTAATTACTTATCTAACTAATCCTAAAGACAAACATAATTAAAAAGACAATCTATATATATATAACTTAAGTCTAGTTTTCACTAAATAATCTACGTTCCTAGCTATCATTCTAAACGTATCCTTGAAACGTATTTATTAGCTACTAAATTAACTGAATTTAACGAGAATTTTGTGGTGAGTTTTAGGATTCTAAAACTCGACTTATAGCGCAGAACTTTGGTAGTTTTGAGAACTTTGAACTTTTGGAAAGCCATGTGAGTAATGATTGCTAAGCAATCATTACTAAACAAAACTACTAACAATTAATTAAATTAATGAATGGGGAAGCCGGTCATTCCCCGTGAAACGCTTGATTATAATTATTTAAAACAACAGTTTAAAATTGTTGATTACTTTGAGAACTCGGTTTTAAATTCGTTTTGATCTTTTAGTGACCTATTAATTTTCAGTACCGACCTAAGACAAACAATTACAGATTACAAACAGTGATTTTAAGGCTTAACAAAGCCTGAGATTAGAACAGTATGGCCGGCAACTGCTAGTTGCCGGCTGTGGGGCGAATATCCTTCTAACTAGCTTAGTAAAAGTAGGGTCGTAACAAAAGGACCCTCTAACTCAAACTTAGGGGTTGGGTCCCCCGCTCATTTGTCCCATATTCTACTTTAAACCCCAAATTTAGGTCAAAAGAACCTTGGTAAAAATTGATAAAAGGTTGGTCGTGGCTTGACAAAAAAATGCAAATGAAAGACGAATAGAACAAAACAGAATAATGAACGGCGGAGGCCGGCAAACCTCTATAATAAGAGAGTGTCGGACAGAAAAACAGAAAAACAGAAACAGGGGCAATTCTCAAGACCTCCATCGCACAGGAGGGGTTTACATGAGCTGCCCCATTATTAAAATAATAAAATAATAAGAAAAAGGATTTAGATTAAAAGAAACTAAAAAGTGGCTCAAAGGCCCACACATGCTAGAGAAATAAAACTGGCCTGTGGCCCAATATGCTGGTAAAAAGGGGCTCTGTGGCCCAAAAAATGCATAAAAAAATGGCCCCATTGGCCTTGCATAGTATAAAAAATATGGCCTGAAGGCCTCAAAAACCATATGTATAAAAATTGGCCTGTAGGCCTTCCCAATTATAAAAAGTGGCCCGAGGCCTCTAGAATAAAAAGTGGCCAAAAAGGCCTAAATATTATTAAAAAATTGGCCGGGCACAACACACCCATTTGGCCCTCTAAAGAATAGTGTTCGTGTTAAAAAACTTAATCTCTTTTTCTCTGACCAGTGTGGGGAAAAGCAGCCTACTTCGGCTACAACTCAACGAACACTGAATGGAACAAAAATTTTGGGACCGAGCTGACAGTTTTGCTGACAGCTCGGTGACAGGTCATTAGCGAAAGTTGGAGCGGATTGCCTCTTTGATTTTAAGGCAAAGCTTCTAGAAAGTTCTAGAACTTTCTAGAAGCTTGCCACCTTTTACACGTGAGGCGCAGCGGCGGGTTGAGCCAGCTGGCCATGGGAGGCGAAAATTAATGAGATTTTGAAAATATTACCCCCCAACTGACCCATTTTTGATATATTTCCAGTGCCGAAACTATGGCGAAACTTTGCGAAATTTTCTTTAACACATAAACATAACCGAAGGGAAAAGTTCGTGAAATTTCACAACTTTATCGAGTTATTACACAAGATGCACAATTTTCTATGACTTAAAATTTATATCATAATAATCTACGTACTTATCTACTTATACCTAGCTACTTATATTCATATTTTTATTATTATTAAGGGAGATAAGCCCCCCTCTAAGTCCAATGACTTGGGCTAATCCTACTATTTTCTTTTCCTTCTCTTTGTTGGCCTTGTCCTCGGCCAAAAGTTCAGGTGAGGACAACTGCTAGGCCTTAGAAGAAAGAGGCCTAGCAGAGAAAGAGATATGGAAAACAACACCTGACTGAGGTGTAGTCTGGGAGGTAGACAACCTCCCAGACAATGGAAAAGGAAAAAAGGTTTGACTTAAGTCAAACCTTAAAGAAAACCAATTTTAGAACACTCCTTTTTGGAGTGGTAAGATTACGACATAAAAAGTAATCTTCCAAAAACATTTTCCTTTATAACTTTCTTAATATTGGGAGTTGAAAAGACGGGTTTGAATTTTTAGAATCAAAATCAAATTCTCATTCATATAAGCCCAAGTCATTTTCTGACTAAAAATATTAAAACTAACTAATTATTACCTAATTAACACCTAATTAACACTAGTTAACACTACCTAACTACGTACTTAGCTATTTTGTGTCTAATATCGAACCATCTTCCAATAGTTGCTATTTTCAATGCCAATTTTCATTTTATAGGCGATTTTACGACTAAATTTCAGCTTAATCAGACACCTAAACCTCATGTTTTGAGTTTACAGCTTCCCGCTAACTAGTATGCGAACAATAATGATTATAGTACTTTGCGGAGAAGGCCGTACTTGTCTCAAATTGTGAATGACACTCACTAATTCACCTAAGTTCAGTTTAAATGTCCATATTTATCTTCGTGTGGGAGTAACAACTCCACTTACTAAAGGAATTAAAACCGAATTACCCTCTTTTCACAATTCCTGAATTAGTATTGTTAATAAGCCACACGTTAGTAGAACTTAATTAAACTCAAGATTATAATTAAGACTAGGATTTGTGCCCTAATTGAGTACTAACCTTGAGCCCTATTTATGAAGTTCCCTTAATTTCTTTGAATACTGGCAACTCTGACTAGACAAACATAAGATAATCTATACAATTATTGCTTGGACATAATTAGATAAATACATTCTATGTAGATGATCTTCGCTCTTCTTCACAGATCCATGACATAAAAATTCTTCCTTGTAGACTGACTATTTTGGGATACTTTTAGACCAATTTCTGTTATTCTCAACATCTTGTTTTATTAATTCCATTACACATGTGCAGATTGTGCTGGCGCAAATTTATTCAAGAAGCAAACATAGCAGATCTGCTGCGCTCAAATTAAACAGCTATCACTGGTGTTAGGGCAGCGCAGTTATCAAAGTACACAACCGTACATTTTGAGACTGTACCGCACTTTAGCTGTATATTCTTATATATATATATATATATATATATATATATATATATATATATATATATATATATATATATATATATATATATATATATATATATACTTTCAATTATTGCAATCGAAAACCATAGGTTTTTCCAAAGTTAGTTAATTCCTAAAATTCAGAAAGTCCTAGTAGAAGGCAATCATATCGTACGATATGAATGTTTCTGAAGTGCACTGCTCTTCATTTAAGTTAATCTTCTTTCCAAATCCTTCAAAAAGGTACATACCTATTGGAAAAGATTCAATTCCCAGACTGGGGCTAACTTAATTTCACATGAAAATAACAACTTTGCTTAAAAGCAGAATTTCAGCAAAGTCAGTTCTGGCTACAGCTTAATAGTTCCGTTTAATGTCACATGACCGACCACTTTTTGATAACAGAACCGCATCTTTTTTGTTTCAAGTCTATTTTTAAATAGAGAATTTTAAATAGATTTTAAATAGATTTAAATCTCCTTTTAAACTGAGCTAAGTCGAGCTCAAGTTTTCCTGTTATTTGAAATTTCGTTCTCATAACCATACTGTCTGAGAAAATAATTAGTTGCACTGCACATTTGTGTTGTGAAAACAATTTCATTTAATGGCATTAAAACTTTTTAATTCACTTTTGCAATAACTTGAAACTTTAAACGAAGATAGAAAGCAGCTTTTTGATCAAAAATGTAGTATGTTTTTTACAGTTTTGGTTGAAGTTCCTCATTCTCCTCTGACTCGAATGCTCCAGAACTCCCTTGTTGTACCTACTGTTTACAAATTATGAGGAAGTAGAAAATATCCGGTTCTGCTGGAACTGACTTTGAAAATCACAATAACATAGTCAGGACTAATTACAATTAAGTAATGATTGTTTGATGAGTGGAGAATTGGAAGCATTTCAGGAAACGCCTAATGGCATGACTTCATTTTCTCTTCGTAGGATGTTGTGTTAAACAAAAATGGTATTTGCATTAAGGGTAAATAAATGGATATATATCAAGTAAACCAAGGAGAACCAAAAAATGTTTTGTCTCCGATTTTGCTGAAAACTTTTATATAATGTTGGAATGCACCCACACAAAATTTGAGCTAAATTAGCCAAGTTTTGGGAAGGTTAGCATCAAGTAAACTATCTCCCCTCCTCCAATTAAGACTGGGGGAGAATGTTTACTTGATCCAAAGGTAATTTTCAACTTTTAGAATCTATCAAAAAGGTTTCCGAATCCCTGTTCGTGATGGTAATTTGAAATAGTTGCCTCTTAGCTAACTAATTTTAGCACATAAATTAACTTTCCTTGTAAGTTGCAGTTGCACTATTGCAGTGTTATTATATTCGTTTGTAGTAATAATTTAAAAACTTAACTAAAATTGAATTTTTTAATTTCTGAGAAAACTACAAAACAAGAAATGTTGACGTACCGCATAAAGGTGCTTGATTAGCCTTATATAACTTTCAAAACTGCTGGTTTTACGACGTACGTATTATTTCATGATTAAAACATTTCGGTTTTTGAATCACCAGTAGATATCCTACTGTTCTCAGCGGATATCTAATCTTGTGTTCCAGTTATCTCTTGCTGAGTTTCCAGATCCAACTGTTTATTTGATAGATTCAGTGTCGTAAAATTAAGAATAAATCCCGCTCTGATGACCATGTGGTTGTTGTGCTTAGCATTGTTCAGGAACAGTTTCAACAAGTTGGCTCCTAAAAGGAGCAGTATCTCGACGCAGGGCCAGGGCTCGATTATATCAATTATATTGTATATCATTTACAAAATCATGTAATCAGCTAACTCGGTATTTCTGCTCTTTCACAGACATGAGTAAAGCGTGTCGAAGTGACGTAGTAATTATCGGACAAATTTTTTTTAAGTCGACACCGTCTTTCTTTCATCGAATTTGTCAAAAATCGGCTCATTTTATAATAATTATCGAAAAAGCATCATTTTTCTAGTTGACTATTTCGGTCTGAGTCGCACCAAGAGTACATAAATGCTAAGAGTATGCCATTAGACATACTCTCTGTTGACAGAGCAAAAATTATGCTCTGGTCGCTAACGGCTGACCCCCCAGCAAATCAGACCCATCATTTCAAAGAAATTCGCGCGCTATGTTTGTGTTCGAAAGCTCGAAGCAGACACAAAATTCGCACACGCACTGCTTGTGTTTCGAGCTTTAACACACAAGAATAGAGTGAGTGAGCTTGCCCCCGTTTTGACCAGGTGCTGATTTGCGGGGGGGGGGGGGTCACTAGCGTCTGATTAGCGGGGGGGGGGGGGAGGGATCAGTCGTTAGCGAGCAGAGTACAGTTTCTGCTCTGATAAAACAGAGAGTATGTCTAGTGAGTGACGTACTCTTAGTAAGACTCTTGGTCGCACTAAAAACACAAAGCTGCTTGTGAAATGCCGGTGTAGGTTTTTAGCGAATGTTGTTGCAAAAAATACTTAGACCTACACCTAACCTAACCGCAGTCATACGTATGCAGCGGCGCAAGAATCTTATGGAAACAACTCTTTTCTTTTTAACGTTTTAGGAATGACTCTGCAACGCTAGTGTTTACGATCGTAGCGAACTACGCAACTGCCGTCAAATTACAGAAGTTAATTTGCATATTTTGTTCAAACGTTTAAAAGCTGCATTGCAAACAAGGGGGGATTTGTGAAAAGGATGGTTTGAAAAGTAAGCACAGGAGCCCCTCCGTGTTGAATGTAAACAGCATAACTGGAAAATTTCCAAACTAGTAAAGCAAAAGTTCAAAAAATTAAAATCTTTTGAATTTGCATTCAAATTCAGAACGTACTCGCAGGATCCCCTCCGCACAAAAACATTCACAGTTCATGAGAGCCATGTTGAGCATAACGCTACAATTTGAGCGCTGAAGATACCCGTTTGTTTTGAGCCAGAAATGAAAACAGCAATCTCGCCTTTAGGCGAGATAAAAATTTTTATTTTGTTAATTGTTTTCCCACCGGCCACAATATAAATGCAAGACTGACTGACATATTAATAGATTAATTATTTTTATTTATTTATTAATATACATTTATTATAAAACAATTTTAAAAATCATTGAAAGATCAGAAAACGTTCGATCTCAATTAAATTTCTATTGAATTATTACAGCAAATAACTATATTTTAAATAAAAATAAATAAAATGTCGTGTTTTCTAATATTACCAGTCAGTCTTTTCGTTCGACATCTTGACATTGTTGTTAACAAAATGAATTTCGGTTGCAGAAAATGTTAATGATTGATGTTACTTTTTGTTAACCGCAAGCTACATTAGAGTGAAATTTGCAATTGTTTGCCACCGGCTGCTTAAACCAGTGAGAAGCAGTGCTGTCCCGTAAAAATATTTTCCATCGCCATGTTTGTGATAAAGAGATTAATTTATCATTTACTTTGAATGGACAGTTTTAGAAAGCTGTCAATTCCTTTTGGCGACACCAATCGAAACCATTCATTTTCTTCTTTTTTTCATCTTCAGCAAGTTTCGTCGGCCGTCCTTTTCAGTTTGTACCCGAATCGTTGGCTTGCAGAAGCAGAGCTAATACAGCCAAGTGACTCAATGGTCATATGACGAGGAATCACCGAGGATCTGTTTTCCACAGGTCCCAGGTCCGGCAGTGCCATTATTTTCATCTTCCTTTTCTTCTGAATCTGGCGCCATAATATCAGTTTGTACCCTGATCGGGTTTTAGCTTGCAATAGCAGAGCCAATGCAGCCAAAAATTATGTTTTTACCCATAGCGGGTGCTAGAACTGATTGGACAACAGCCTTCCTGCTATTGCCCAAACAATCCTAGCTTAGAAATACTCGGTGAAACCTCCAGTAAACTGAGTTTGGACAGTGCACTAGAAGGACTTTACTATAAACCCTGACAACAATCATGACAATGCAACAGCTTATATACACATCTAACTTGCATAAACTCATTTGCATATTACATTAGAAATGTTATGTAGTAGTCAAGACTTCCGTGTTGAATCCATGTGAATGCCATCGCTCTAATTGCTCTAATTCCTCTAATTCCTTGCTCTAATTGCTCCAATTGCTCTGCTCTTGCGTGCTTGCTCTAATTGCTCTGCTCTAATGCTCTAATAACATGCTCTAATAACTACTTCATTAATCAATACATTACATTTACATTACATAGTGCATGATACTGTATTGCAAAAAGCAGAAATTTTAGGATTTTTATTTCCTTGTGATTAGGTATTGCGGAATAGATTAAGTAAGTGTAATTATAGTGGTTTACCGTATTACGGGGGTTCCTTGAGGGTGTACTTGTTACAGGTATTACATTACAGGTTTTCCTCAGATTTTGTGTGACAAATTTTCCTCTTCTGCATATTAATCTAGACTCCAACTCTGGCCGGCAGTAATAAGCGCTGACGCAGTCTGAGACGTGCGTGACCATTTCTATTCCTATTTTCTAATTAATGCAATCCGTACTCAGCCGACATAATATTAATATTATTAAGTAATAAAAGGGACAGTATGTGCATGATATTGTACCTAAATCCGGAAAGGAACGGTGTTACATTGTTTTTAATTTTGATTTATCAATAATCTCATTAGCATTTGCTTAGGTTTATGTTTTCTAATTAAAGAAGCCGGGGACTCAAGCACTGGAAAATTGTCCTGGGATCTTCATTGGGGCTGATCCGACCAGTAATTACTCCTCAAGGCAAAAGAAAGACCGAAAAACCAAAGTCTAGTAAAAGTACAGCCTCAAGATGATGCACAGTTTTTTCAGATTTTCTATTATTTTAGCTTTTCAGTGTGTCAACTTCCATCAAGTCCGGCTTTTTCATAAATTTCCACCCTCTACATATCTCAAACCTGATTTGATTACTGGTGACATTTAAAAGCCTAGTTTTAATCAGATGTTTCTGAATGCAAACTTCCACTCCAACTATGAAATTCCAAGGCTGCTAGTTTCAGATAGTGAGTGTGTCCGCTAAGTGATTTTTACGTACCACACTCATTCATTCGTTGTGTTTGGTGTTCTTGCAATACAATCAATCAATCAATCAATCAATCAATCAATCAATCAGTCAACCTATCAAACAATCAATCAATTCAATCAATCAATCAATCAATCAATCAGTCAGTCAATCAATCAATCAACCAATCAATCAATCAATCAATCAATCAATCAATCAATCAATTGTACAGACATTTGGCATTAGGACAACTTTGGTTTTATTGTTTCTAACATGCATGCAAGTTGCCGAAAAACGATGGTCGATCCTACCGTTGTGAACCTGTGAAAACTAAAATATGAAGATTATGATTAATCCACTTAGAAAAGACTCACATACTGAATCAAAATTATGATTATTGTTCTTGGTGTCAAAAATAATTATTCTTCAAAAACCTTGTAATCCTGATTCAATGCATGTCCACGCTGCAGTTGTGAATAGAGTTTGGAAAACTGGCGTTTTAAATAAAAGAGCGACTCTAGATTCGTTCATCGCTTTTTTGGGTTGCCGCTTTTTACACAAAAAGGCAACCCTTTCATCTGGGTATGTCCGTTTTTATTATTATTATTCATCTCGTGACCACACCTGTCCCCCCCCTCTAACTTTTGCTAGGGTGGCCCGATTGGGCTGAAATTTTTACGGGGGGTTGGGGGTGGGGTGAAGTGTTGACTGAAGCGCGGGCAGTTCGATATTTCCCGGATTCCGGGAATGGCGAATCCCGGAATTTTTTAGAATGGTAAGGGGGGACCAAGGGAAACGTAAAAATTTTTTGTCTCCGATTTTGCTTAAAAGTTGGTCATAGGGTAAGTCGATTTCGAAACTGAAATCGAAATTTCCGGAAAATTTACGGATTTCGAGATATTGGACCCGGAAAATTCCGGATTTTGAAAATTTTTTCCGGAAGTGGTCGATATGGGGCTCAAATGAAAGAGCTCGTCGAGCTGAACAACTTTCCTTCTTGCGGCATTTTCCGGAAATGCGTCTAGCGAAAGTTACAGCCGAAAAACTGAAAATCCGGGAAATCCCGAAAACCCGGATTTTGAAAAATTTTTCCGAAAGTGGTCGATATGGGGCTCAAATGAAAGAGCTCGTCGAGCTGAACAACTTTCCTTCTTGCGGCATTTTCCGGAAATGCGTCTAGCGAAAGTTACAGCCCAAAAACTGAAAATCCGGGAATTCCCGAAAACCCGGATTTTGAAAAATTTTTCCGAAAGTGGTCGATATGATACTCAAATGAAAGAGCTCGTCGAGCTGAACAACTTTCTTTCTTGTGGCATTTTCCGGAAATGCGTCTAGCGAAAGTTACAGCCGAAAAACTGAAAATCCGGGAATTCCCGAAAACCCGGATTTTGAAAAATTTTTCCGAAAGTGGTCGATATGATACTCAAATGAAAGAGCTCGTCGAGCTGAACAACTTTCTTTCTTGTGGCATTTTCCGGAAATGCGTCTAGCGAAAGTTACAGCCGAAAAACTGAAAATCCGGGAATTCCCGAAAACCCGGATTTTGAAAAAGTTTTCCGAAAGTGGTCGATATGATACTCAAATGAAAGAGCTCGTCGAGCTGAACAACTTTTCTGCTTGCGGCATTTTCCGGAAATGCGTCTAACGAAAGTTCCGACCAAAAAACTGTTGCAATCTTCTGAAAGAAAACCCGGAACCTAAGGGAAAATGCCGCGGCAACCCATTCTCGCTACTTTGCTAGTTGATACTTGGTTTCTGGTTAGGTTCACGGCGGTTAGGATTAGGGCCACTTACTGCAAACTTTGACTGTGCACGTTTATGCTACTTCCTCGCGGTATGTTTGACAAGCTTCTCGTGGCACCTCTATCCAAAGAAAGGCGCAAACCCTCTTTTTTCTATGACGACATATTCTTTCCTTCTAAGATTTTCTTTTATCTCTGCTCGGATGATTCTATTAATAAAAGGCCTTGATTTAACCAATTTCATAGTCACTCATTTCCGTTCTTGAGCACTTTTCCTCCCATGTTGATTGAATAATAGAATGTTAGAAACGGTGCTTTGTAGAAGGGAACAATGTAACGTAAAGGTCTCCAAGTTTTGAAGGAGCTGTCGACATAAATTTAAAATTAATGAAACCACTAAATGTTGTAACACTTTCAATGAAAGGATTCTGTCGAATTCTTTTTACTAATTCTAATAAAGCAAAAGATCTTCTAAATTTCATTGAGGATACTTTTATTTCAGAAGAGCTCAGTTTTCATTAGAAAAATTTCAGCTGAAAATCTTGAAACTTTTGTCAGATCTTGTACAGTTTTCCATTAATTTTGAGATAATTATTGAATGTTGATCCGTGCATCCGCCTACAGTTTCTGGCTTGCAACTTTAACCACAAACTGGCTTCATGCAGTCATGCAACTTTAATGTACCTACGTAAACGCTCCTTACGTGCTCTTGCTTTTTAATCTTAAATCAAAAATCTTAATCCAAAATCCAAACCTTAAATCTAAAAATCCATCCACAAACCTTGCTGAATAATGTAAAGAATAACACAATTAACTTCTGGTTATTACAGCTAAGTTTTTGTCTTTAATTCAAATAAATCTTAGCATGATAAAAAATTTTCAAACAAATCGGCATGCAATCGACCTGGGGCCTGGGACATCATTAATTTTACTTAACTAAGGAGACAGGTGGGAAAACTTTATGTATCTTAGAAATTAGTTATGTCCTATATAATAATATATTATACTGATTTGCAAAAATGTAAGATCCCTAGCAGCCGTTAGTGTAAATGTTTGGCGCCAATGTTATCAACGCTGTAACCAGGGGTAAAGGGATCCATTTTGGCCGATCTTTCGACCATCTCCGATTTTGCTCATTTTCACATATTTTGTTGTCCGATTGGTATATTTTAACGAGTTTTTGAAACTAAAGTCGGATCTCTTACGGTTAATGAGTACTTTGACTTCAAAGTTGATGTCAACATGTGTTAGACATAGGAAACTGAGAAAGTGGTGATTTTTCCGTGCACCAGATAAATCTCGCAAACGACAAAACGGAACAGTTCAACGTCCAGTTTATATTACAAATACGATGAAGAAGGGTGATTTGTGGGAAGCGACATTTTAATTTAGGCCTTCAAAATTTTTAATTTATTTTTGAAGTTTGAGAGCAGCCAAATTTGACTGCTTTGCAAGGTTGAAATTGGGGGTCAGCAACTTTGATGAAATATTCCGAAAGCTGTAAAGCCTACTTAAAAATTCTACTTATGACAAGACATTTCGAACCATACCAATTGATCCTGGATATTTCTGCCCAATTTCGAGATTTCTCTGGCGCAGAATTCTGAATTTTTAGCAAAATTTGGGAAATTTGTGTTTTTGGTAAACAACATAAGGCTATGGCAACACAGACCTATAAAATGTTAGACTATCTATTTGCGCACCATTATTAATGACTTTAGGTCAAGTTTGGATACAAATGGTGCAGGTTAGTACGCTTAGTTTATTAGCTGGGGTCAAATATGAGGGTCTGACAACCATGATCTCAAAATAGCGATTTTCAAATTTTTTGAAATACGTTAAATTTTATATCAATCGAAAGCTCTCATTATTGGAAACATTTTTTCTTCTTGGACCATAGTCCGCAAATGCGCCAAATGCAGGTTATCGGCCGTTAAATGATTGTCGTGGTCAAGGCCAGCGCCGGTGCCACTCCCTAAAATCACTAAACAAAACCATAAATTTGACTTTCCCCATTACAAGTCACCTAAATCCTTTACTTACATCAGTTATCAAACATAAGACCGAGCGAAGCTCCATTCTGAAGGATGTTCAGGTGTAAAGTGTCTGTATTTGTTACGGCACCGTCGTTTTTATCTATTTTCAAATTGCATGCAATTAGCCGGCTACTCGCTAAGTACTGAACGAAACTACTCAAAATTGAAACTCGATGTGCCGGACATGTGAGACATTATTTTGTGTGAAAATGAGCAAAATCCGTGACCATAAAATTTTTCATTGTGGACCCCCCACCTTAAGCCGAGAACCCGGTGTTTATTTCACGTGCTGAAGTTAGCAAAATAAACCCGGGTTAGGAACCTCGTCCAAATTGAAAGCGTATATTCAGAACATTGTGTGCTTTTAAAAGCGTAGAATAAACCGTATATTACTACCGTAGGTTGGATGCAAGTTTTTGTTGCTTTCTTGCTGACTTTTAAGCAAGCAATTTCAAATTTCAAAGCCATCAGCATTAGCTGCATATATACGTAAAAGCAGCTACCTGTACAATAAAGGCGCAGAAAAACTGCCTTATTTAAAAGCGTAGATTAGCCTACAAACCGTATGTACGGTAAGTTTATAACAAACAAACAACGCGTAATATACGGTATGCATTTGGACGAGGTTCCTTAGCATCTTAACCCGGCTTTCAACGTTGATAAAATCGGCCCCTGAAAGCAACAGTGTCAGTCAACGCCTCTACACCGTTGTTGCTAAGTCCTTAATCCGGATCTATAACATTTACTTTCCGCGAAACTCTTGATTTTTGAAAAAGCTACATATGTGTACCTATATTCTGTAGACGATCAGGGGCCGATGTTTATCATCGTCTAAAAACCCGGGTTAAATTCATGTGTTAAAGATAGGGAAGTAAACCCAGTTTTTATGCATTGATAACATCGGCCCCAGCAGTACTCTCCGGTCCGATTTTTAAGTAGGTAAACAGGTTTGTTCCGCATTCCATGTAAAATTAGCCTCTTCAAAAATTGCCGTCCCCAAGCAAACTAAACTAAAGATGCCGAATTCTGAATTAATCCTATTATGAATTTACGTACACGCAAGCTTCTTATGTAAACGTTACTATTATAAAGTCCCTTAAGTCTATAAGGAAAGATAGATTACTTTACTTTGGATAGACATACATTTGAATTTCTAATGCAGTTACCAATTAATATTAATTTATTCAGAGCCGTTAACGTTAGTCAAACATTTTCAATTGCCGAAAGGGAAATGATATAAACCTGTTGACTGGCTGTATTTTTCAATTTTCTCGCCGTCTTTCTCTTAACTATTTCTCAAACTCAACAAAAGTTAGTCCAAATCGTTAAAGTTCTCTGAGCCATTTCTAGTCCTTTCCACAACCTAATTATCGATGGAAAACAGTATCTCCATATCTGCTGCTTTAATTTATACTTTTGTAAAGTTGGTACTGTCCTGTACTGTAGAGCATAATTACAATTTCTTTGTTTGTCGGCCCTCAAAAATTAACTCTAAAGTACGTAGTGTTCTTATTTTTAAGACACAAGCTATATAGGTTACTGTTGGTGGTGGCAAGCGTATTAGACAGACAGTTAGTTCCTTAGGCGTCATTTCTGATACTTTGGTGACGATGACACGGACCGGAAATCAATATAACAGTTTACAGACGACCAGGTGTAAGGGAAGCAGGCATGGGAAATATTGATACGCGTGGTCTGGGAGTTCAGCTGATGGTCCTGTGGTGTAGTGGGATAGCACGTCTGTCCCGGGATCAGAAGGGCCGTGGTTCGAACTCCGGCTCTGGTCCTGCTCTCCAGACATGTATCTTCAGCATCAGCCTTCTATCGGCAACGATTTGTTGTACCACTCTGAACATTGAAGTGCTTGCAAAACAAAGTATGCTAACTACTCACAAAGCCATGGTGCCCTACTAGTGGTAGCTTTTAGGGGTTACCAGTAGTTAAACCAATCGGTTAATCTCTACTTCCTAATTCACAAAATGTTTCTAACCAGTGGTATGCTACCACTGGTAAGGGAAATTGCAAACCTGGGCTGGAGGTGGTTTGCAATGAAAATTTAACTGAAAATCGGGAATATGTTACACTGTAGCTACTTTTACAGTAATTGTAATAGCACAACAGCTTCAAAGTACGATTGAGATACAAATGCCGAACTAAATTTTGAAATTTTAAGAAATCATAGTTCAATTTTTTATTACCAATCCATGCATTTAGCAGCTCAAGTTGTTTTTCAAAAAGGTACTTTTGTTCTACTGAAATATTATGCATTCTAATTAGTTCTACTTCTACATGGCCAAACTTTAAGTTAATATAATTTCTTTAGAAAACCAGCACTTAGGGTTGCTTCCTAGTTGTTTGTGGAATCTTACTTAGAAATGGACATCGAATAAAATATTTAGCGTACAGTAAGCTACCATCGGTAAGATAACCAATTATATAGTTGTGAATTCGCCTTTTTAACCAAATGGCTTACCAATGATAACCTAACCATAGCTTTGTGAATACGGCCCTAACATAAACAAAGTGAAACGACACACACACCAATATCGTCTTATTAGGAACAAGTTAATTTTTGACAGTCGATATTTCGGTGAGGCGTACACAGTATACCAGCTCAGAATATAAACTTTTTGAGGGGAGGGGAATGCTAACACTAAATAGTTATCATTGCAATTACCCGAGGTGTTCACAACGCTATCAGAACTTCTGTTACTTTCACCGTAATAGAGGTGGTGTTGCAGCTCTTTCCTGACTCGATTCTTCCTTGACACACAACTCCGACTTGACATGATCCTCCACTTGTAGCGCAGTTAGAAACCCCAGCGCTACGAAGACTCCCAGTCAGCAAGCGCTTTTTCTTGGATAGAGGTGCCACGAGAAGCTTGTCAAACATACCGCGAGGAAGAAGAACAAACAGAACAGTCAAAGTTTGCAGTAAGTGGCCCTAATCCTAACCGCCGTGAACCTAACCAGAAACCAAGTATCAACTAGCAAAGTAGCGAGAATGGGTTGCCGCGGCATTTTCCTTAGGTTCTGGGGTTTTCTTTCAGAAGATTGCAACAGTTTTTTGGTCGGAACTTTCGTTAGACGCATTTCCGGAAAATGCCGCAAGCAGAAAAGTTGTTCAGCTCGACGAGCTCTTCATTTGAGTATCATATCGACCACTTTCGGAAAAACTTTTCAAAATCCGGGTTTTCGGGAAATTTCCCGATTTTCAGTTTTCGACAAAAAATTTCTGCTAGACGCATTTCCGGAAAATGCCACAAGAAAGAAAGTTGTTCAGCTCGACGAGCTCTTTCATTTGAGTATCATATCGACCACTTTCGGAAAAAAATTTTTCAAAAATCCGGGTTTTCGGGAATTCCCGGATTTTCAGTTTTTCGGCTGTAACTTACGGGACGCATTTCCGGAAAATGCCACAAGAAAGAAAGTTGTTCAGCTCGACGAGCTCTTTCATTTGAGTATCATATCGACCACTTTCGGAAAAATTTTTCAAAAATCCGGGTTTTCGGGAATTCCCGGATTTTCAGTTTTTGGGCTGTAACTTTCGCTAGACGCATTTCCGGAAAAATGCCGCAAGAAGGAAAGTTGTTCAGCTCGACGAGCTCTTTCATTTGAGCACCATAGGGACCACTTTCGGAAAATTTTTTCAAAATCCGGGTTTTCGATTTCCTGGATTTTCAGTTTTCTGGCTGTAACTTTCGCTAGACGCATTTCCGAAAATGCCGCAAGAAGGATTGGGACCAAAATTCCAAAATTTTCAAAGTCCCAACATGGGGGTCAGGCAGGGTCAACTTTGGAAATGACCTTGAACTACTGGAAAGGATTTAGCCCAAAACGGATTACAGTTTCACAGAGGATATGTCTCGAACTTCACGATGGTGTATTCAATTTGGCCGGTACTGCCTGTGGTGCGACCTGGGGTGACCAAGACTCGGCGGAAAAAACCCATGTGCGGGAAAAAACCCAAATTTCAGGTGGAAATTTTTCCTAACCATTAGCAGCAAAAGGAAAATTCATGCATTTCTTAGCTCAGTAGAGCCTCCTGATTAATTTGGTATAGATTTTACTTTTTTTCGACCTTTCCACTTGAGGTCCAGGTGGCCAAAATCTGAGATGGTGCCATTTCAAGCCAAATTTTCAAATTTCGCCAAAAACCGCTAAATTTTTCACTAAAATAGGTCGGGTTTGGCTTTAAATGCAATAAAAACACGTTTTCTATGTGATAGATGCTTAAACTGCAGAAATTACGCAAATTTCAAAAATTTCCAAAATTTGCCTATCTTTACGTGTTAAACATACGGAAATTTTGAAAAGTCAATTTGACATGATTTTTTGCGAAAAAATATTGGTATTTTTATGATTCAGATCAGATGTACTAAAATGAACCGCTCTTTCGAATGGTATAGTCAAAACCGTTCTGGCGTGCTTGCAGCAAAAAATTCGGCTGGGTTTTTTTCCCGCCCGATCCGGTTTTTTCCGCATTGGGTTTTTCCTACTGGTTTGGTCGAAAATTTTCCTCAAATTGCAAGCGCTAGAGAGGAACGTTTTATAGCTCCGTTTTGAAGCTCTTCGCAAGGCCTCAGAAGTTATCGTTAGATTTTCGATTTTGTCGCTTAATAAAAAAGTTACAGCCAAAATTCAAAAATTTGGGTTTTTTCCCGCCGCGCTATATATATATAATTTAAGATCATAATTATAATAACCGTTCCTGTCGATTGAGCGTGCGTGTTGCATGGGTCCGAAGTTGACACCCAAACATTACCCAAAAACCATTTCAAATTTTCTAAGATTATGCCAACTTTACTGGTAATGGTTGTGGATTCTTTTGTGCATGAAGGGGTTTGTGGACGATGTGCTCTATAATGTGGGCTAGTCCGATTTTTCTCGCCTTAGGTCACGGTACGGAAATAGTGGTCATCTTTTTCCGCACTTTTCCACCTGCGAGGGGGAAAACAACGGTGTGCTTTTCCCTCCTCCTTTTTGATTTTACCTAGGTTCGACCTTCTATATGTGATCCTTTTGTACAAAATCTTAGATGGTGCCATTTCAAGCTAAATATTCAATTTAGTCAAAATAGCATTTTTCACTAAAATAGGTCGCTAGTTTTAAATGCAATAAAAACACGTTTTCTATGTGATAGGATGCTTAAACTGTAAGAAAATAAGAAAATTTCAAAAATTTCCTAAATTTGGGGATGGGGGGATGGGGGATTTTTGCAAAAATATTGAAATTTTTTGATTTGGAGGTAATAAAAATGACCGGCTCTTTCGAATGGTCTAGTCAAAACTTTTCTGGCATGCTTCCAGGAAAATTTCGGTTGGGTTTCTTCCCCACGCCCCATGGTTTTCCCATCGGTTTGGTCAAAAATTTCTCACCAACCGTAAGTGCTAGAGAGACGTTGTAGGGCTCATTTTGAAACTCTTCGCAAGGCCTCGCCTCATGGTAGTTATCGTTAGATTTTCGATTTGTCGCGTAACAAAAAAGTTACAGCCAAAATTGGGGAAAATTTGGGGGTTTTTCCCGCCGCGCTATATACCCCCCGTAGACTTTCCGCTGCAGAAAAACGCCATATATATTATGATCTGTGGACGTTCCAGACAATTTCATAAGTGTGGATCTGCAAAACAATACATCTGAGATGGATGACTCCTGGGCACTTTTGTGCGATTTTGCCACCCATTATTGTAAAACACTAATTTCTTGCAAGTTAATATTGCAAAGGGTGTATTCTATAATTGCAAGTTAACACAAGACGATTAAATTATAAATTATATACAAGCGGAAATACGATTTTGTAGACAAAAAAGTCTTAATTTCCTGGCAAAGTTGGTCCATTATCACAGGATAATATGAGTGATATTGATCGAATGACCGTGTAAAACAAGGCTGCGCAGATTATGTGAGAAATAATTGTACTTGTCGAGTTTAGTGTATATGTGGGGAGTTTCATCCCTATACCTCTTCCCATTAAAAAGTTGCCCCAAAAATCGCTTACGAGAGTGATGTTTTGTTTCGGTTCTCCGCTTTGACGTCCCATGAGGGGGTTCGGAAGAATAGGAATAAGACTAAATAAGGGACTAAGGGATTCGCATTGTATATATATATATATATATATATATATATATATATATATATTCATATTATTCGGAATGTTTGGTGCAATGCTTTTAATCTGATCCTATTCTTATTCTTATTCTGATTTTATTTTTTATTTGGTGCAATGGAATTCTTGCTATTCCGGCATAAAATAAGAATAAGCCTATTCTTATCTTATTCTTCTTATTTGGTGCAATCGGCTGTAAGCGTTTAAGACTAGTATTGTCGGCGGTTGCCACTTGTCATTTGTATTTCCCAAATGTCTTCATTTACAATCTTATTCTAGTCACAAATATATATATATATATATATATATGTGTGTGTGTGTGTGTGTGTGTGTGTGTGTGTATGTGTATGTGTATGTGTATGTGTGTGTGCGTGTGTGCGTGTGTGTGTGTGTCTGTGTGTGTCTGTGTGTGTCTGTGTGTGTCTGTGTGTGTGTGTGTGTGTGTGTGTGTGTGTGTGTGTGTGTGTGTGTGTGTGTGTGTGTGTGTGTGTGTGTGTGTGTGTGTGTGTGTGTGTGTGTGTGTGTGTGTGTGTGTGTGTGTGTGTGTGTGTGTGTGTGTGTGTGTGTGTGTGTGTGTGTGTGTGTGTGTGTGTGTGTGTGTGTGTGTGTGTGTGTGTGTGTGTGTGTGTGTGTGTGTGTGTGTGTGTGTGTGTGTGTGTGTGTGTGTGTGTGTGTGTGTGTGTGTGTGTGTGTGTGTGTGTGTGTGTGTGTGTGTGTGTGTGTGTGTGTGTGTGTGTGTGTGTGTGTGTGTGTGTGTGTGTGTGTGTGTGTGTGTGTGTGTGTGTGTGTGTGTGTATGTGTATGTGTATGTGTATGTGTATGTGTATGTGTATGTGTATGTGTGTGTGCGTGTGTGCGTGTGTGTGTGTGTGTGTGTGTGTGTGTGTGTGTGTGTGTGTGTGTGTGTGTGTGTGTGTGTGTGTGTGTGTGTGTGTGTGTGTGTGTGTGTGTGTGTATTGTATGCAACCCTGAAGCCTTTGTTGTATGGCATAATAATAGGGTAAACAAAATACATAACGCCACGCCATTGATAATAAAATGTCTGGTTTGTCTCCTTTTTAAACATGTTTTTTGTTTTAATGACAAATTTGTTGCATTGCTCCAGTCCGGCTCTGTTTGGGACACAATTAAAAAGAAAATAGATGGACCCGTGTTTCCAGGAGCCGTTCTTGGAGCCCTGAGCATTGTGACGCTGGGTGCCTATCTGGCTGAGCGGATCTTGAAAGATTGGCTATCTGCGTTCTGTTCCGATAATTGATGTATTTAATGTGTTATTGTTCCCAACCACTAATGTATACGCACGTATATATGTATTAGAGATGAGCAGATGTTTTTCGGTCCGGTTCGCCCCAAAACCTTGCTCGGCCCCGCCTGGCCCGCAAGCTAGCAAAATTCGGCTCCGCCTGACCCGTCAAAAGAAAAATTTCCAAAAGTTTGCTAACAATTTTATTTCAAAGGCTTCAATGCATGGTGGAAATGTGCTACGAAATGTTAAATTGTGCTGTAAATTAACCAGAATGCGTAAATATTTAGCTAATTTTAGTGATTTCAAAACATTTTGGAAAATTAATCCGGCCCGTTTCGGCCCGCAGTTAAAAAATTTCTCGGCCCGGCCCGGCCCGCTCCAAAATTTGTTAGACACGGCCCGCGGGCTTTGCCGCCGGCCGACTGGCTGAAATAAACTCATCTCTAGTATGTATATGTACGTACGTATTTTCTATTTTCCAAATGTCCCAGTGCAGCAGACTTATGTTGCACAGCGTTCACTAAATGAGCGTTCGCATTTTTGGATAGCTGAGTTTTGCATTTGTATATATATACGTAGTTTATGCGTATATATGCGCAACCAACGCATACAAGCAAACATCAATAAATTTTGCGTCTTTGCGGGGCAATACTGGGATAGTTTAGTTTCAGTGATTAAATTCCTTGCTGGACGCCGCCCTACCTCGGAGACTCTCTGAGTTGGTTCGCTGTGAGGAGGACACTCTTGCAGGGGGGGGGTTCCCTTGTCCACATTCAGAAACTTTGAACTGATTGTATTTGATAGAATTTTGATGCCAAATGTGACATCTGTGCAAGGACATATAGACTACAATACAGTGCACAAACGTCTTTGTTATATTCGGATACCGCTGGTGTGTACGTATAAACATATACATACGACGTACGTATATAAGTTTTTACTATGCGTACGCATATTATGATATTGTGTATAACTTGTGTGTTTCAGTGCATATTCCAGTGTGCAATTTTATGTGTAAATCCCGTTTGTGCTATTATACGTGTGTATACCGAGGGACTGAATGCAATGTTTTCCGTGAATGCATGTGCGTTAGTGTAAAAAATCCACTGCTTGGAAGTCTTTCGGCTGGCTCTTTCTCGTTGAAAATGTGTTGAAAAGTGGTGAGTTATATTCGTATATATATCCATCTTTTTAAAAACGATTTTAGTAGTGTGCGGGGGAGAGCTGAAAACCCACACTTTTTGGTCCCGCGCTCGTTTTCCCAGAAATCTTTCAGTTGTATGTGCGTTTGTATCCCATTATTCTTCAATGTATAAATTATTGACCTTTGATTTGATTTATGTACTGTATGTGCTGTGTCTCTTCTCTCATGTAACTACGTGGGGGTTTGAACGACATTTTTCAGGCAATAATATGAGTGACGAGCGTGAGAAGTTAATGTTCAAACTGCTGCAGCTCCTGCTTTAAATTATGGAGATGGCAGATGGGTAACTTGTTTTGTGAAATTATATTTTGATAGATAGAGTAGGGTACAAACTAGCGCTGTGTGATTAAATCAAACTTAACTAAACTACATACCGAAACACCATTTACTTACTGTCGATGTTTGATGTCGTATGAATCGTATGTAAACTTTGTAATAAATTTAGTTGCAGTTGTAGTTTGCTTTTTATGCCAAACCTTGTGGTATATTGTAAATGCTTGTGCTCTATGTATTCGTTAATGCATTTGTTTTGTCTGTAACTCTTGGCTTATAATGGTTTATTAATGCTTTATATAGCTAAGGAGTATTTTAATTATTGTCGTTCTTTGTGGTTTTTTATTATCATTTTGGGGTTATCACCGCTTGATTAAGCAAAAATTTGTCTTGGCTAATGATGTAGCGAACGACTATAGTGTTGGAGATAATGTTCAAACTTGTGTATACTTTGGCTATTCAAAACTGGTTTGGCTTCACACGAGTTGCAAACACTGAAGATAATGCATTTTTCGCTGCAAACTTTTAAAACTTGTTGTGATGTTTAACTTCAACAAACTGTCTTTTACGATAAGTATGTATATATATGTGTGTGTATATATATATATACATATTTGTATACATAATATGCATATATCCTAAATATGGGCCTGGATGTGCCCGTACTGTAACTGTAAAATGATTGCTGAAACGTTAACCGTGTTAAGTTCTCAACAGCAACTGCTGTTTTTGTGAAAAGAGTTCTGAATTTGAGTAGCAGATTTTCTGTTTGGAATGTCAAAAAGAAGTTTTGTTTGGTGTATATTCCGCCATTTTAATAGGGCTACATTCTATATGTTAAAGGGAGGTGTGTATATATTTTGCCGTGCTTTCTGTATTACTATTAAACTGTTGCGGCTTAGATGAAAAGTTCTGTGTAGAACGCACAAGTCCAACGGCGTTTAAGTTCACATTTTTATTTACATTGATTTTGTTTAAATAATGAGTAAGAGCCTGCAAAAATCCGGTTGTAACTTAATTTAGGGTTGTTTATTTAGGGGGGGGGGAGGGTGGGTGAAAATAAGGAAATAAAGAAGGGATGGAATAATAATTGAGAGGAGAAGGATGAGATATTTTTGGGATGTAAGTGAAGAAAGATAGATATAATGAGTGGGAAGTGTGAAAATAGGTGGGGGTTGTAGGAGGGGGGGGTTGTGGGAGAGGGGGGGGGGGGGTGTGTATGTATGTAGGATGAAGAATGAGAGAATTGGGGGAGGGGGATTTGGGGGGTTTTGGAAACTTGCGAAATTTCGTGTCACCACCGCACAGATTTCTGGAGCATTAATACCTGGTGACTTTTTGAGCCAAATACAAAAAAGTTCCTCGGCCCACATGTCCTTCTTATCAGGACCAGTGATGGAACCGGGTCAATTAAGCTTGACCCAGTGACCCGGTTAAGCCCTGACCCGGTGACCCGGTTTTCCAGAAAATTCCAAAAGTTGCAAAAAATCTTCGATTCTGCCTACGAACGTTAAGTTTTTAGTGTCCATTTCCATAATCACTTTGAAAAGAATAACCACGACATGTATGTTTGCTCTAGAGTTTCTTGAAATGCGTTTAATAGTATAGCTGTAGCATTTTCTAAATTTATGCAGAAATTAGTTGCAAAACCAATAATTTATCCGTCTGGGAAATTTTGCAGGGTCTAATACGAGTATATGCTTGTCCAAAAACACGGAGTATACTTTAAAAATTTGGTTTTTATGTCAGAAAATTGCTAATTTAGCTAGTTTCGTGAACTCATTTGAAATTTCTGATTATAAGCTTTAAAACGATGTAATAAAGCTCTTTCCAACTCCCAAAATTGCGAAAGTTATAGCGTTCCAAAAACTCTCTATAAAAACCCTGCTCAAAAGATTCCAGAACTTTAAAATTGAGTTAAACAAGCTAAAAGGATTAATTTTAACTCGGCTATACTATACTCTATGCATTCACTATTTCCTGGGAATTTTCCAAAGGATATAGGATATGCAAAGAAATAGGCCCAAAGAACCAATAAATCTTTGAAAATTTGGGGACAAAAGAATTAGCTTGAGGACAAAAGAATTAGCTTAACTTTAATTAGTTCAACTTAAATTTTACAGTATATTTCCGTTTTTAATCCGTTTGTATTTCTGGAATCGATTCCGCAAATAAGGGAGCACTACAAAAACACATAGGTACAGTAATGATCAAGTGCAGCCATTAAATCTTTCTCATTGAACATTTCTACATCTGTGACCTTTTTAAAAAATTATGTTGCATCTCTAAAACGGGAGAATTCAAGGCAAATCTATAGTACTCAGTTTTGATAATTTTATTTTTTAGGAGCTGGGGCCTTCTCCTAATGAAATGGCTTCATAGAAATATTGTTAATTACGTTAGGAAACAATTAAAAATTCGATTCGGAAAAAATAAATTAATTGGAAAGTTCAAAATAGATGTTAAAAATTATTTACAACTGAACGGTGAAATCTTTCCCCCGGGAAAAATTTCATCTAGGATATTTTTCCGGGGGGAAAGATTTCACCGGTGATATTTTTCCGGGGGGGGGGATTTCACCGGTGAAATTTTTCCGGGGGGAAATTTCTAGGGGGAAAATTTCACCGTGGCAACAGCCCGGAAAATTTCTTGTCACCACGGCCAAATGATTATGTGCGCTATTATAAAATTGAGACAAATCGCCGATTTTAAATCACAGAATAAATTTTCAGTTTCTAGCGTTCAGTTTGTCACCTGGGGTGTTGTTTCGCTCGAGTACACCGCCACAATCCAATCCACTCAAAACTTGACCAAATTAGTTAGAATTGAGTATGGATACGTCTTCCACAAAGCTGAGTTCAAATATGGCAAATTTTATCTATTTCGAGAAAACGAAGTTAGATGTTTCGATTCATGTGGGCAGGGGAAGGCAAACAGAAAAATGTTTTGACCTCGATTGTGCCGAAGTTGTATATATGAATTTTTGGGTCGCAGAGCCCTAACCTGAAGTCAGTTTATCGATTGAGGTTTTCGCTAGCTCATCGTAGTTTATATACATACTAAGCTTACACCTTTAGCTTCGACTGGGCTAACGAAAAGCTGACCCGAAAAACATCATTCAGGTTCGTGTTCTACGACCCAGAAAACCTCTATGTGCAATTTTTCAGCCAAATCAGGAAAAATGCTTCGCTTTTCCATTGCCTGCCATCACCCGCCAATCGGAAAATTTTGCGATATTTGAACTCAGCGTGGTAGAAAATACCCATACCACCTAATTTTAGCACAGCTTATCGTCGGATGAATTCTGAGCGGTGGGGAGATTGGCATCGAGGGTGAAAACTGACGGGTTTCGGCCAGCTGTGCAAAAATATTCGTCTGCTCCAATGCTATACTCGCTATCTTTTTTCTATCTCATTCTGCTACAATCTGGAAGATGCCCTCAAAAATATCTCATGCTCGTTTGTCGCTACAGCCTCAAGACTGATGCGAAGGTTTGTCCAAAGCTGTACCATGCTTGGGTTTCGCTCCTTTGAGCTGGCTCCGAAGTTTAGTGCGTGTCCCGTAGATTTATCTGGGTTGGGTCTTATTTAGCTGCTACAGAAATTTACGCAACAGCTGCAACCAGTTTCATTTTGATTTCCGCACAAGCGAGTTTCGCAGCAATTCCCACTTTGCTCGACATCCTTTGAAATAAACAACCCTAAATTAAGTTACAACCGGATTTTTGAGCTCTTACTCATTATTTAAACAAATCAATGTAAATAAGAAATGTGAACTTAAACGCCGTTGGACTTGTGCGTTCTACACAAACTTTTCATCTAAGCCGCAACAGTTTAATAGTAATACAGAAAGCACGGCAAAATATATACACACCTCCCTTTAACATATAGAATGTAGCCCTATTAAAATGGCGGAATATACACCAAACAAAACTTCTTTTTGACAGCATTCCAAACAGAAAATCTGCTACTCAAATTCAGAACTCTTTTCACAAAAACAGCAGTTGCTGTTGAGAACTTAACACGGTTAACGTTTCAGCAATCATTTTACAGTACAGTACGGGCACATCCAGGCCCATATTTAGGATATATACATATTATGTATACAAATATGTATATATATATATACACACACATATATATACATACTTATCGTAAAAGACAGTTTGTGAAGTTAAACATCACAACAAGTTTTTAAAGTTTGCAGCGAAAAATGCATTATCTTCAGTGTTTGCAACTCGTGTGAAGCCAAACCAGTTTTGAATAGCCAAAGTATACACAAGTTTGAACATTATCTCCAACACTATAGTCGTTCGCTACATCATTAGCCAAGACAAATTTTTGCTTAATCAAGCGGTGATAACCCCAAAATGATAATAAAAAACCACAAAGAACGACAATAATTAAAATACTCCCTAGCTATATAAAGCATTAATAAACCATTATAAGCCAAAATTTACAGACAAAACAAATGCATTAACGAATACATAGAGCACAAGCATTTACAATATACCACAAGGTTTGGCATAAAAAGCAAACTACAACTGCAACTAAATTTATTACAAAGTTTACATACGATTCATACGACATCAAACATCGACAGTAAGTAAATGGTGTTTCAGTATGTAGTTTAGTTAAGTTTGATTTAATCGCACAGCGCTAGTTTGTACCCTACTCTATCTATCAAAATATAATTTCACAAAACAAGTTACCCATCTGCCATCTCCATAATTTAAAGCAGGAGCTGCAGCAGTTTGAACATTAACTTCTCACGCTCGTCACTCATATTATTGCCTGAAAAATGTCGTTCAAACCCCCACGTAGGTACATGAGAGAAGAGACACTGCACATACAGTACATAAATCAAATCAAAGGTCAATAATTTATACATTGAAGAATAATGGGATACAAACGCACATACAACTGAAAGATTTCTGGGAAAACGAGCGCGGGACCAAAAAGTGTGGGTTTTCAGCTCTCCCCCGCACACTACTAAAATCGTTTTTTAAAAAGATAGATATATATACGAATATAACTCACCACTTTTCAACACACATTTTCAACAAGAAAGAGCCAGCCGAAAGACTTCCAAGCATTGGATTTTTTACACTAACGCACATGCATTCACGGAAAACATTGCATTCAGTCCCTCGGTATACACACGTATAATAGCACAAACGGGATTTTCACATAAAATTGCACACTGGAATATGCACTGAAACACACAAGTTATACACAATATCATAATATGCGTACGCATAGTAGAAACTTATATACGTACGTCGTATGTATATGTTTATACGTACACACCAGCGGTATCCGAATATAACAAAGACGTTTGTGCACTGTATTGTAGTCTATATGTCCTTGCACAGATGTCACATTTGGCATCAAAAATTCTATCAAATACAATCAGTTCAAGAGTTTCTGAATGTGGACAAGGGAACCCACCCTATGCGCCGGAAGTCCTCCTCACAGCGAACCACTCTGAAGTCTCCGAGGTAGGGCGGCGTCCAGCAAGGAATTTAATCACTGAAACTAAACTATCCCAGTATTGCCCCGCAAAGACATAAAATTTATTGATGTTTACTTGTATGCGTTGGTTGCGCATATATACGCATAAACTACGTATATATATACAAATGCAAAACTCAGCTATCCAAAAATGCGTACGCTCATTTTGTGAACGCTGTGCAACATAAGTCTGCTGCACTGGGACATTTGGAAAATAGAAAATACGTACGTACATATACATACTAGAGATGAGCATTTCAGCCAGTCGGCCCGGCCCGGCCCGCGGGCCGGGCCGAGCAAGGTTTTGGAGCGGGCCGGGCCGGGCCGAGAAATTTTTTAACTGCGGGCCGAAACGGGCCGGATCGACCCTCCAAAATGTTTTGAAATCACTAAAATTAGCTAAATATTTAC
The DNA here is from genome assembly GCA_030248195.1 of Trissonchulus latispiculum. Taxonomy (NCBI): domain Eukaryota; kingdom Metazoa; phylum Nematoda; class Enoplea; order Enoplida; family Ironidae; genus Trissonchulus; species Trissonchulus latispiculum. The sequence goes on from JASAND010015646.1 coordinate 63,370, forward strand.
GCATTCTGGTTAATTTACAGCACAATTTAACATTTCGTAGCACATTTCCACCATGCATTGAAGCCTTTGAAATAAAATTGTTAGCAAACTTTTGGAAATTTTCTTTTGACGGGTCGGGCCGGGCCGAATTTTGTTAGCTTGCGGGCCGGGCCGGGCCGAGCAAGGTTTTGGAGCGGGCCGGGCCGAAAACATCTGCTCATCTCTAATACATATATACGTGCGTATACATTAGTGGTTGGGAACAATAACACATTAAATACATCAATTATCGGAACAGAACGCAGATAATAATCTTTCAAGATCGCTCAGCCAGATAGGCACCCAGCGTCACAATGCTCAGGGCTCCAAGAACGGCTCCTGGAAACGACGGGTCCATCATTTTCTTTTTAATTGTGTCCCAAACAGAGCCGGACTGGAACGTCGCAACAAATTTGTCCTTAAAACAAAAAACATGTTTAAAAAGGAGACAAACCAGACATTTTATTATCAATGGCGTGGCGTTATGTATTTTGTTTACCCTATTATTATGCCATACAACAAAGGCTTCAGGGTTGCATACAATACACACACACACACACACACACACACACACACACACACACACACACACACACACACACACACACACACACACACACACACACACACACACACACACACACACACACACACACACACACACATACACATACACATACACATACACATACACATACACACACACACACACACACACACACACACACACACACACACACACACACACACACACACACACACACACACACACACACACACACAGACACACACACACACACACACACACACACACACACACACACACACACACACACACACACACACACACACACACACACACACACACACACACACACACACACACACACACACACACACACACACACACACACACACACACACACACACACACACACACACACACACACACACACACACACACACACACACACACACACACACACACACACACACACACACACACACACACACACACACACACACACACACACACACACACACACACACACACACACACACACACACACACACACACACACACACACACAGACACACACAGACACACACACAGACACACACACAGACACACACAGACACACACAGACACACATACACATACACATACACACACACACACACACACACACACACACACATATATATATATATATATATATATTTGTGACTAGAATAAGATTGTAAATGAAGACATTTGGGAAATACAAATGACAAGTGGCAACCGCCGACAATACTAGTCTTAAACGCTTACAGCCGATTGCACCAAATAAGAAGAATAAGATAAGAATAGGCTTATTCTTATTTTATGCCGGAATAGCAAGAATTCCATTGCACCAAATAAAAATAAAATCAGAATAAGAATAAGAATAGGATCAGATTAAAAGCATTGCACCAAACTTATTCCGGAATAAAATATGAATATATATATATATATATATATATATATATATATATATACAATGCGAATCCCTTAGTCCCTTATTTAGTCTTATTCCTATTCTTCCAACCCCCTTATGGGACGTCAAAGCGGAGAACCGAAACAAAACATCACTCTCGTAAGCGATTTTTGGGGCAACTTTTTAATGGGAAGAGGTATAGGGATGAAACTCCCCACATATACACTAAACTCGACAAGTACAATTATTTCTCACATAATCTGCGCAGCCTTGTTTTACACGGTCATTCGATCAATATCACTCATATTATCCTGTGATAATGGACCAACTTTGCCAGGAAATTAAGACTTTTTGTCTACAAAATCGTATTTCCGCTTGTATATAATTTATAATTTAATCGTCTTGTGTTAACTTGCAATTATAGAATACACCCTTTGCAATATTAACTTGCAAGAAATTGAGTGTTTTACAATAATGGGTGGCAAAATCGCACAAAAGTGCCCAGGAGTCATCCATCTCAGGTGTATTGTTTTGCAGATCCACACTTATGAAATTGTCTGGAACGCCCACAGATCATAATATATATGGCGTTTTTTCTGCAGCGGAAAGTCTACGGGGGTATATAGCGCGGCGGGAAAAACCCCCAAATTTTCGAATTTTGGCTGTAACTTTTTTGTTACGCGACAAATCGAAAATCTAACGATAACTACCATGAGGCGAGGCCTTGCGAAGAGTTTCAAAATGAGCCCTACAACGTCTCTCTAGCACTTACGGTTGGTGAGAAATTTTTGACCAAACCGATGGGAAAACCCATGGGCGTGGGAAAAAACCCAACCGAAATTTTTCCTGGAAGCATGCCAGAAAAGTTTTGACTAGACCATTCGAAAGAGCCGGTCATTTTTATTACATCTGAATCAAAAAATTTCAATATTTTTGCAAAAATCCATGTCAAATTTTGGAAATTTTTGAAATTTGCTTATTTTCTGCAGTTTAAGCATCCTATCACATAGAAAACGTGTTTTTATTGCATTTAAAGCCAAACACGACCTATTTTAGTGAAAAATGCTATTTTTGACTAAATTGAATATTTGGCTTGAAATGGCACCATCTCAGATTTTGGCCACCTGGACCACATATATATAGAAGGTCGAACCTAGGTAAAATCCAAAAAAGGAGAGGGGAAAAGCACACCGTTGTTTTCCCCCTCGCAGGTGGAAAAGTGCGGGGGAAAAGATGACCACTATTTCCGTACCGTGACCTAGCGAAAATCGGACTAGCCCACATTATAGAGCACATCGTCCACAAACCCCTTCATGCACAAAAGAACTCCTGTAACCATTACCAGTAAAGTTGGCATAATCTTAGAAAATTTGAAATGGTTTTTGGGTAATGTTTGGGTGTCAACTTCGGACCCATGCAACACGCACGCTCAATCGACAGGAACGGTTATTATAATTATGATCTTAAATTATATATATATAGCGCGGCGGGGAAAAAACCCAAATTTTCGAATTTTGGCTGTAACTTTTTTATTAAGCGACAAATCGAAAATCTAACGATAACTACCATGAGGCCTTGCGAAGAGCTTCAAAATGAGCTATAAAACGTCTCTCTAGCGCTTACCGTTGGCGAGAAATTTTCGACCAAACCGATGGGAAAAAACCCAATGCGGGAAAAAACCCATGGGCGGGAAAAAAACCCAGCCGAATTTTTTGCTGCAAGCACGCCAGAACGGTTTTGACTATACCATTCGAAAGAGCGGTTCATTTTTAGTACATCTGATCTGAATCATAAAATACCAATATTTTCGCAAAAAATCATGTCAAATTGACTTTTCAAAATTTCGTATGTTTAACACGTAAAGATAGGCAAATTTTGGAAATTTTTGAAATTTGCGTAATTTCTGCAGTTTAAGCATCCTATCACATAGAAAACGTGTTTTTATTGCATTTAAAGCCAAACCCGACCTATTTTAGTGAAAAATTTAGCGGTTTTTGGCGAAATTTGAAAATTTGGCTTGAAATGGCACCATCTCAGATTTTGGCCACCTGGACCTCACATGGAAGGTCGAACCTAGGTAAAATCTATACCAAATTAATCAGGAGGCTCTACTGAGCTAAGAAATGCATGAATTTTTCCTTTGCTGCTAATGGTTAGGAAAAAATTTCATTTTGAAATTTGGGTTTTTTTCCCGCACATGGGTTTTTTCCCGCCGAGTCTTGGTCACCCCCAGGTCGCACCACAGGCATTAGAGCCAAATTGAATACACCATCGTGAAGTTCGAGACATATCCTCTGTGAAACTGTAATCCGTTTTGGGCTAAGTCTTTCCAGTAGTTCAGGGTGACCCCCCAAAGTTGACCCTGCCTGACCCCCATGTTGGGACCAAAAATTCCAAAATTTTCAAAGTCCCAAAAAATTTGCTGAGAGGCAGTGGGAGCTACAATAATACACCCTCTAGGGTAGTTTTGGACGCTCTTTAAGATAGGCTATTAAAATCCGATCTAGCTCATATGGGTGACTCACACTGGCGATGGGTTTTTTCCCGCATATCGGTTTGGGTTTTTTCCCGCCGCGCTATACAAGACTCGAACTTGTTGAGTTCCACCCCCCGACTATATATATATATATATACGTATGTACTTAATAAAAAGTGTAACCTACCCAGCCACCTTCAGTTGACATGAATTCAGCTAAATTAGTGTCAACGTAGCTGCTGACCCAGTCCAAAATATTGCCGACAAAGTTTGGGAAATTTCGACGTATCGCCTCCACGGCTAACAAACCACCAAAAGCATACAGGCCAACAATTCTACCCCATTTGGCAACACCATCCTTAAATAGTTCATCCGCAACGCCCATAAAGGTGGCATAAAGCTTGTCGGGACTAATCTCAAGAGAAGCCATCATGCTATCAAAAACCATATCATAACGTTCCTCGAATTCGGCACCAACGGCTCGCATCGTTTCCATGGCCGAGGAAATCGGTCCAGACAATTCGGGCAAACCTAAGGGCCAATACAGTCCGTCCCGATCTACACGTTGTTTGATATAGTCCAGGGCAATCAAATAGGATAAACCGTTTCGATTGGATGCGGGCAGAGGGGAAATAGAAAGGACAGTTTCTGTACTCTGAGTGAGTTCTTCAGGAGTTTCGTCCAATTCCGACAGATAGGAATAGTCCGAATAGGACGTCTGAGATTCTGTATCACTCTGGGACGTCGCAGCCATTTTCATTGTCACTAACATGGAATGACAATTGAAATTATATACTAAATTAAAACTTTTAACCAATTAAATTCAGAGTAAAAAAGAAAACTTTATAGATATGAGAAGCAAGATGAATATACCCCGACCTAAAAACACAAACGATATATACGTATATATACATACATATATACAGTATATACATGTATATATATCAGACATATCTATACAAGAAAGAAAAATGTTCCTAAGGAGCATTACCTATTATTAATTACCTATTAAACATTTTTTGACTCTAATGTTGACCGTTCTCCTGGGCTTATTCTAGTGGGGGGGGTGGGGGCCCCCCCCATAAACACCCTTCCCCCCCAAAAATCGTTCCCCCCCCCAAAAAATCGCCCCCCCCCAAAAAAAGTGGGTGCCCCTTTTGGTACCAAATTTTGCCCTGAAAAAATCGCTCAGAAGGCCAAATTTTCAAAAATTTTCCGGCTTCGCCGGACATTTTTACTCAGTTTTTGCCCTTTTCAACACTAAATCTGCTTATTTTTGCTATAAAAATCAACTTTTATAGTATATGCCAGAAAAACAGCGCTATTTTTAGCATATTTTTCGAAAAATTTTCGCCCCCCCCCCAAAAATTCCTTGCCCCTCGGACCTTTGGGGGGGGGCCCCCAAGAAAAAATCCCTAGAATAAGCCCAGTTCTCTATGCGACAAACGCTGAAGTGAAGCATGCAAGCACGCGAATATGGGTTGTTCGGCGACGCTGTGCCCATATTAGTTCGCCCACAACCTAGTCCTCCTGTCTTTTAGAACCTAGCCCCATATTAAGCGTTTTCAAAACTAGTCCTCTCTTGATTTCGCAACCTCACCCCATCCACCCATATTACTTTTCCATGCTCCGGAGGAGCATTTTTCTTTCTTGTCCTCTTAGCACTTTAACGATTCTCTGAAAATATTCTAATGTTGTTGAACATTGGCCTTCAGATTAGCTCGCATGTCGAGGCCGAGGTAGAATTGGCAAGGGGGAGCCTCCATGAACGAATTTCCCCATCAAAAAAGTGGATCCCCTCTTTGGTACCAACTTTTGCAGTGAAAAAATCAGAAAGCTAAATTTTCAAAATTTTTCTTGTTTAACTATTAAATTAGTATTATACAAACAGTGGTCCATGGGCGTTTTTTCGGAATCGGCATTTTAAAATTTTATTTTTGTGATCCAAAAAACCGCCCACCCGTCGAAAAGACGTCCGTGGGCGATATTTTGGAAACCAGACTACAATTGTTGTCTTGTTAATTTCCGACAGTTTTCGCAAGTTTCTGCTCACAGCAAGCCTGTCCAACCAATGTATGTTTTCCACTAGTCTTCCCAAAGAACTCACCACGAATTCTGAACTAGAAATTGTTTAAAAACTCAGTACTTTCTTCACAAATTTCAGGGTTTAGAAGTCATGGCCGAGGGCATTGAATGATCCAAAAAAGCGCCCATCCCCCGAAAAAACCGCCCGGCGTTTTATCGGGTGGGCCACTGTTTGGCATAATACGGTAGTTCAATTAGACGGCATAGCTTAATTTTCCGGCTTAATGATGGATGCGTTTCAGTGAGATTAATGAGTTAAGAAGGAGCCGAGCATCCCGGAGGGTATTCACAGTACACAGGACTATGATGCCACTTTTTGCGAGTGGTATAATGACAAGTTGTTCGTCTCGCCAAGGGTTTTCATTTGATACCAAACTTGACCACTAATGAAGACTTTCATTTTTGAGCCCCACCGGACCCACTGGGAGTCGGACACCCACCCACAGGACGATGGGGCCAGTTTTTGTGGGTGGTATAATGACAAAAGTTGTTTGCCATGCCAAGGGCCTTCATTTGACATCAAACATGACCACTTTTGAAGACTTTCATTTTTGACCCCCGCCGGACCCACCGGGGGTGGGGTACCCACCCACAAGACTATGGGCCACTTTTTGTGGGTGGTAAATGACAGTTGTTTGCCATGCCAAGGGCTTTCATTTGATATCAAACGTGACAACTTTTGAAGACTTTCATATTATTTGACCCCCACCGGACCCACTGGGGATGGGGGTGGGGCACCTACCCACAGGACGATGGGGTCACTTTTTGTGCGTGGTATAATGACAAAAGTTGTTCGTCTGCCAAGGGCTTTCATTTGATACCCAACTTGATCAGTTTTGAAGACTTTCATTTTTGATTCCCCACAGGACCCCCGACCCACAGGCCCTGGGGGTCAGGGGTCACATCCACTGACGTCGGCAGTATGCTCATCGTTTTCAGCGACCACGATTTACTATATATATGGGTACCACCCCCTAAGGCCGAAAAACGTAATTTTTAGCGACTTTTAGGCCATTTCTAGGGAAAGTGGGACTTTCACTTTTGGGAAAGTGGGAAGAGAAACTTTTCGCCAAAACAGGTGAAAAATGCAAAGTTTAGGGCCATCTCCTGAAAGCTACAGAGCGAAATTAAAAAAATCCCTCTCGCTACTTTGTGTGCATTGGCCGAAATATTCAAATAAAATAAACCAAACCGATCTAGCTGCTAGCCTGTGAAAAAAGTCCACCACAACCGAAGTGCCAAAATAGCGAAAGTCCGACTTTGGGGCCTTGGCACAGAGCCACAATTGGCTAGGTGCCAAAATGACCAAAAAGGTAGCATGTAGGACAGATAAAGTCAAAACAGCCACAAGTCCACGGATCCCGGAGGATACGATATCACAGTTAGAGAAATGAAAATCAAACGTGGACACCCAAAGTCAGACCAACCTTAATCACGCAACCGGTTTCGACGCTCCACCGGGGGCATATTCTTCAGGCGATTCTTCACACGCTGCTGCCGTTCCTGAGGGGTCAGATAGCGGGGGATCCAATTTTGGGAGGGAAGGAAAATTTCAAAGTTCTCTAGGGTTGGGGCTCCAGGGGTCAGACGGGGAAGAACCGGGGGGACCGGAGGACCGAAATTGCCGGGAGGGTCGGTAGGCGGCAAGGAGGCAGGGACTGGGGGGACCGGAGGACCGGAACTGCCGGGAGGGTCGGTACCACTGTTATTGATGTTGTTGTTGTCGACAGAATCCAAATGGATGCTAGTAAACCTGGACCCGGGGGGTGGGCATTTGTTGTGACGGAGAACGTGCTCCCAGTTGATTCCAAAAGGATGGTCAGAAAATAGTTGACTAATCCACCACTTTTCTTTCTTCTTCCGGATAGTTTCGTCGTCAGAATCTGACGAATCGAATACGAACCAAAAGTATGGTGATACTTGTAGTACTATTAGCGTACTTTACGATGGTAACATTGTTACCCTATCGGATCGCTAATTAGCTGGCACCAGGTCAACACGGTCTCCAGGGGGCCGCGCAGACCCCTTTACACCCTGCTTTTGGGTCGCCCCCCCCCAGGATTCGGGCCTTCCCCTCCCCCAGAACTCTAAAGTGCCTGGAATAATAGGGTTGAGGGTAAATTTTGAAAAATTTTTCCGGCGTCGCCGGATTTTTACCAAGTTTTAAGCATTTTTTAGCTATTTTAAGCTTAAACCCAGGCTTCCCCCCTCAGAAATTTTTGCCTAGGGAAAAACCAGACACCCCCAGGTGGTAACAAGTCGGCTAAACCGATATACTCAGGGCGAGGAGGAAATCAGACCCCTTAAGCTTTCAGCCACGACCTACCGGTATGTGGACATGCTCTGGCTGATCGATAACCTGTTTCCCAGCTATGGGCAAATAGCACACCTCCAGGACTGGCGCCCCTGGTTGTATCCCAGCCAGAAACTGCTCTATGAATGAACATGTCAAACCGAAATCAGACCCATGCTGGATGGCTCCCGCCACTCGGGTCTTCCCCCAGCCGGACGCCGATCGTGGAAACCTGTGGCTGAGGGGACAATCAAACCGGGTTTCGGCGCGTCTCTCCACGGCACAAGTGAAAGTATCTTCCAGAATCAACATTGCTTCTTGGAACGTCCGCTCACTACGCTCCCTTGGATCCAAAGAACTCCTCGCTAGATCTCTAGACGAGAGAGATATCTATATCGCCTGTCTTTCGGAGACTCGCATTCCTGATTCCGGCAGCACCGCACTACCAACACCTGTAGTGCCCGGATGTCGGCCCAATAGGGATGGGCGGGAGGGAAGGACTGGAAAAAAAAGTTTTTCCGTTTTTTCTATTTTTTCCGATGGGGTGGAAAAATAGAAAAATATTCCTAGTGCTATTTTAACGACTTTTACAGAGGAAAATAATGTTTTCTGAACTTTTCCTACGATTTCGCACTATTTACAACCTTTTCCGTGGGTCATAGTAGGTGGGGGTATGCTAAATCTGAAAAAATTGTATATGGGTTTTTTCGAAGCATCGTAAAAAAAGGAAAAATATTCGAGACATGTTCTGAAAGTTAATTTATGAAATCAGAACATTATGAAACTATAAAAAAACACTGTTTAATGAACTAATAAGACAATATCCATGAATTTGAGCTGATTCTGGGATTTAAGATTTTTGCCATGGAATGTGCATATATATATATGGTTGCGTAACTCAGGTAGACTTAACAATTCCATGTGTAACAGTGGAATGTTCAGCCAAAGCTTTTTGAAACGTCTGGTATCATAGGGGTCCCGGCAGCGACCCCTATAATATGTGTGAAAAGCGGCTGGAGACTGTAAAATAAGCTGCGCAGAAGCTGCGCAAAATCCTGCGCAGATTTCATGCGCAAATTGTAGAGCACATCGAGTTTAGTATGTCTGTGAAGTTTCAGCCCCGTATCACTTACCGTTAAAAAGTTGCGCCCCGGACCGGTTATGGCAGAGATGTTTTTTTCCGGTTTCTCCTATTTGATGGTTGTATTGGACATAATGTTCGCCGCTTTCACGTGATCTGCAGCGGTGGGCCAACCTAAAGGGCTATGGGGTCTAGTAGTACCCTCTAAAGAATTTAAGAATCACAACTTTTTTTGCGCCGCAGCTGCGCCACAGCGCCGCAGTGGCGCCGCAAAGTCGGCTCATAGCGAAAAGTGGCCATTTTTGTGGTCGTCGCTCAGGTCGAACGTTACGAACTGGAGCGGATTTCTTTTTATATTCTGAAATTACATATATATATTGAACTAACTAACGGTCCAGGTTGCGTTTCTCTATCACTTCCCTAGCGACCACAGTGGCCCGCCAAAAATGGCGAAAATTCGAAAAATGAAAAATCGAAATTTCTCGCTATCTATTCAACATTGAAAGCTCAAATCTTCCATACAATGGTTTTCTGGCACGGAGAATCGATTCCCACAGTCAGTTTTACCGTCAGACCCACCCATCTTGCTGGGCTGGCTCCACTTTGCCGTCGGGAGGGTCAAGTCGGAAACCGCTTCCTGGAGGTCCATAGTAGGGTCTACCTGGCCTCTCAAAACTTTGTCTATAGGGGTTTTCTGGTGTGCCCAGCTCATTCCCGGTATCCGTTTTGCCGTCCGACGTGTCTATATTGCTGGGCTGGTTCTACTTTGCCGTCGGAAGAGTCAAGTCGGAAACCGCTTCCTGGAGGTCCATAGTAGGCTCTACCTGGCCTCTCAAAACTTTGTCTATAGGGGTTTTCTGGTGTGCCCAGCTCATTCCCGGTATTCGTTTTGCTGTCCGACGTACCTATTTTGCTGGGCTGGTTCTACTTTGCCGTTTGAAGGGTAGTCGGGTGGGAGGGTCAAATGGTCGAAAATAAAGTTTCTCAAAAGTGGTCAAATTTGGTATCAAATGAAAGCCCTAAGTGAGCTCAGCAACTTTTGCCATAGAACTGCGTACCCAAAGTGGCTGTAGAGTGCTGTGGTGGGGCGGGGCTGGGTTTTTTTTGCGCCACAAACTGCGAAATTGCGCAATTTTTTTCTGAAATACGCAAAAAATTTTGGGCCGTTGCGCCACAGTACGCAAAAATTTTGAGCCAAAATATGCTTAAAAATGCGATTTGGAGTCAAAAATTTTAAAATTCTCCTAATTTTTGTTGGGGGCTGCCGCCCCCAGACCCCCGCCTTGTGTGTACATTTGCTTATTTGAGATTACTCCAAAACTTTGTGGTTGTTCGTTGTTGATGCTAAAGCGTTGCATTGTATCAGCTGTGTTTTGTTTTCCACTAATTCAAAAGTGCATTTGCAAAATTGTTTGGGGCATCAAAGCATTTTATACAATACATCAAGTGCAGGAACCCTACGTTGATTAAAAAATGAAAATTGCAGCTGTAAGATCTATATAATCTGTTCAGCTCTACGAAACTTCCTCGCACGTGGCCGCACAATTTTCTTGGAACACACGAAAATGGACGGTTTCTGAATCAACTATTTATTAATTTCTTGAAGTTTTTAACTACAAAAGGCATTCTTGAAAAATTTTTGCGCCTTCGGCGCATCTACGTAATTGTTCTTATTTCGTTCCCAGCTTTAACATTATCGCTCTTTCTTCAGCGTATCCACTAGCGTAGATACGGGGGGGGGGGGCGGGGGGGGGCGGCCGCCCTCCCCGAAATAATGGCTTTGCCCCCCGGAAAATTTGGGCAAAAGAAAAATTTTACGCCCGCGCGGAGCGCGGGCGTTTGACTTTATTAGAAACATGAACAAATTGTACATTAATGCTTCAAATTAGCTCAACATTGATGCATTTTCTATACCATTAAAAAATTTTCGCGCCTCCTGCGCGAATTTTGTCTATATATTTAGATTGTCAAAATTATTATTTTTCATTAAGCATGCTAGCAACGGAGTTGTGACAGAACGCAACGCTCTTCCGGGTCATGTTTTCTTCGCGTGTAGGGTCGACTGGTTCCCAACATCATCAGCCTTGGCACAATTGGTTGATATGATCAGAATACGCAGTTCTTAATGGGAGCATCTTCATAGTTTGAGTTTTCAGACAGACAGTTTAAATGTAGAAAATAGCAAATAATGGTACAAAATGTTGTTAGATAATTGATAAATCATTGTAAAGAATTAAAAGTTTCAATAGCGTTTAGTGGCGAAATTTAAAAATTTTCTCAACTTCTGGGGGGCTCTGCCCCCCAGACCCTCCGTTTGGGGGTTTACGGTTCCCTTTTCAGTTGTAACAAGTAGACAACATGAACCAAAAAAGACTTGAATTTATATGACAACTTGCAGTATTATACGCAGTGTGCATGTAGTTAGTATGCAAAAATAAAATTTTTCTTCCCCCCAGGGTATTTTTTAGGGATTTTTTTCCGGGGGGGGGGGCTTCCCGGGCCCCCTTGCCCGGGGGGGGGGAAGAAATTTTCGGGGGGGGGGGGAGTGTTTTTTTGCCAAAATGAGCCAAAAAATGGTAGTTGTTGGCGTATTTTGCAGGGTGAAACACAAAAAGTTCTCAAAAATGCCAGGATTTAAGGTATAAATAGCCATTTTTACAAAAAAATCTCCGGCGAAGCCGGAAAATTTTTGAAAATGTGACCATTTTTGAAAAAATGTAGACCTCATTAAGGGGGCAGACCAAAATCCCGGGGGGGAGGCGATTTCGGGGGGGAAGGCATTTTCGGGGGGGAAGGTCAATTTCGGCCCCCCCCCCTGTAAAAAATACCCTGCCCCCCCCTCAAAAATCCTCGGTCAAAACCGCCCCCCCTGAAATTTTTTTGTACCTACGCTACTGAGCGTATCCGTCTCTGATCTTTCTTTAATAACGACAATGTTAAATAATCAAAGTACGTTGTAGTTATTTATGTCGAAAGCAAGATAGTGAAATCGCGAAAAATGTTTTTCAGAAGACAAATTTCTTGCGAAAACACACTCACAGTTCCGAAGTCCAATTTTCAACAAATTCCTGCTGATAAATGTTTCATATATTCTATTGAAGCACTTTCGCGCTAAGAATTGCGTAAAATGTTCTAAGGCCCCTCTCTGGCGTGGCAAAACGATAAATTAAGCATTTAAAATGCTTTAAAACGTTAAATAAAGTATAAAATAACGCAAAAATCGGTTTTTTGAGCGAAAACAGGCGTGGCGCAATTTTTTTCCAAATTACGCAAAAAATTTTGGGGCACTGCGCCACGGACCGCAAAAAGTTCGGACGAAAAAAAACACAGGGGCGGGGTATGGACTTAGGCGATTTTGGGTCAAAAATAAAATTTTCCAAAAGTGGTAAAATTTGGTATCAAACGAAAGCCCTAAGTGAGCTGAGCAACTTTTGCGGTGTCGGATTTATGCCTTTCTCAACCGGAATTTACAGGATAGACATAGGCCCAAACACACATATTATCCCCTTTTGTGCGGAGCATTTTTGTTACTTGTTGTTTACTTTACGAGGTGTATTACGTACAGGGGCGCACCCAGGATTTTGAAAAGGGGGGGGCGTCGAGCCGGAAAAAATTTTTTGCCTTCGCCAGACATGTTTACGCGGGGGGGGGGGGTTGCGAAGTTTTCAACAAAGAGTTCGTTTTGGGACCCACAAAAATGACGAGATTTAGGAGTCGTCTGAGGACGACGCGGGGGGTCTGGGGGGCGGAGCCCCCCAGAAGTTGAAAAAATTTCGGGTCTGGGTAAAACCCGGCTCCGGCCCCGGCCCCAGTCCGGCGCACACAGAGTTTAATAAGTGGGTAAAACCGGCGCACTTTATAGCGTAAATTCTTATGCAGTGTAACAGAGATGTATGTGTAATTACGCATATGTGTAAAGATTGGAGGCATAGTTTTGAGTTTTATACTTTACAGTGTGTTACGCAATCTTTTCTAGCTATTTTGTACTAGTTCATGGTTGGTACTTATGAAAATAAATAGTTTTGAGTGATAAGAAGTATATTTTGTAAGAACCGATTAAAAAGCTTCAAATTAATTCAATACTATTAATTCCCAAGACATTCCTAAAGTTTAAAAAATTTAAGTTTTACGTTTTCCAAGGGGGACATTATGGAGAACCGGAAAATTTTGGTATGTCTTATCCCCCCATAGTAAAATTTACAAGTGAATAATTTTTGAATTTTAAAATTTAAATTTAAATTTATCGTCATTTCCTTTATTTGGTGTAACTATGTCTGCAAAATTTCTTAAATGCTTTTTTAATTACGTATATATATACGTATATATAAATATTGTTTCTAAATATTGTTTCAAATTGTTTTAAAACTTCGTGATGCATGGTAAAAATAAATTCAAAACTTTTGCTATGCATTTATTTTATTAAATGCAAATGTTTCATTAAACGCAATGTATAATAAAAATATGTAATTGCATGACGTAACCGTGAAAACATCATAATGAAAACAAAACAATGCGTATATATACTTTTCCATTGTTGCAAGAGATTATATGTACGTACTGTTTGCATTATCGTAAGTTATACGCAAATACAATGTATTCTGTACTTGCATGCATAACACGCACGTGTTTAATTGCGCCGGGTTTTCTAAACATTGGGGCCGGGTTTTACCCTGCGCCGGGGCCGGAGCCGGGTCCGTGTTGTACCCACCTAAAACAAGTGCATGCGCCGGGGCCGGGGCCGGAGCCGGGGCCGGGTTTTACCCACACCCAAAATTTTTGAAATTTTGAAAAAAGCCGTAATGGAAATCTTTAAGAAGATTTCAATAAAAGTTGAGAAATTCTTTGACATAATAGCAAAATTTGTATTAGAAAGCTTGAAAAGATTTGAATAAAAAGCTCTGCGAGGTGCATTGTTAAAATTTTAAATTGTTAAAATCGATATAGAATAGTGCCGCAGGCGCGAAAAATTGAAAAACGACGTAGAAAAGCAGGCACGCACTTTTTTGAAATCGAGATAGAAAAGTACGTACTGCAGCCGCGGAAATTCAGTAAAATGGAGGTAAAAAAGCGCCGCAGGTTCCAAAACGTTGTAATCGTTAATACATATATAATAGCGCCGCAGGCGAGAAAAATTTTTAAATTCAGTTAGTAAAAGCGCGTTGGCCCGACAAATTTTAAAAATTCAGTTAGAAAAACTTGCCGCAGGCTCGAAAAATTTTGCATCAGTTAGAAAAGTGCCGAAGGCGAGAAAAATTTTAAAAATGATAGAAACCAGCTTTGCGCAGCCGAGATAGGGAATGTACTGGGATAAAAATCGGAAAGAAAACCGTCGCCGAAAAGAATTCCCTCCTTCCGCCAAAATCGCGATAGAATAGCGTCTTGCGGGAGGAAATATATAGTAATATTCTGTTAGGAACTACAAACATAAACATTGCGCTCATATGACATTTTTACCGGTTGCGTGGTTAGGGGTGGCGCTAGAAAATTTCAATTTTTGCTTTCTCCTCCGTAAATGTTTTATGCATCCAACCGCTAGTCGGACCAACAAAAGCAACAAGAGGGGGGTCTGCAGTTTCTGTGTTTTTTTTTGCGAAAAAAACTGCGATATTCCGCACTTTTTTTGAAAATTCTGCAACTTTTTTCGGAGCTCTGCGTAAAGTTCCGCAAAAAATTTTGTCTCTGAGTAGACATTTTCAGTTGTCTCAGATGAGAAATAAACGTGTTTCTGATACTTTTTGAAGAAAAATTTCAAAAAATTTCGCGCCTTCGGCGCGTATTTCTATATACGTAGACACCTTTCAATCTTAGCTGAGTTAGAATGCCTAGTGACAGCTATTCAATGAAATTCTTTTAGCCTTGAAACCATAACATACCATAATTTTAAACAATTATTAACCTATTAGCAGTTTGCTTATATCTTAGGATTTTACTGACAGTCGAAACTAAACTTTTGAGTATTTCCACACTAAGGATTTTCCTCGGCTTTACAAAATTTTCTCAGCTTCTGGGGGGCTCCGCCCGAGACCCCCGCGTCTCTTCACTATTAAGTATACTTGTAAAACGCGCTTATACATCTTCGACTTTCGAAAAATAGTTATAACTTGGTTAATACCATACGTTAAATATTAAAAATGTGTTTAAATACAGCCAAATTACTAAAATTCATTAGTTATCTTTAAAATACTAAAAAATTAGTATTTCGCAATTTTTTGCGAAATTCCGCAAAAAATTTTGGAGGACTGCGTAAAAGTGCGCAAAAAGTTTCGACGAAAAAAAAACACAGGGTCGGAACCCCCAAAACCCCCCCCCCCTGGGTGCGCCCATGATTACGTACCTACGAAAACCACAGACCAAGCCTAGCAGAACCGTCAAGGTATACCGAAGTCACCCGGAGTTAATTTTACAGTGTTGTCTGCTGAAAAAATTAATTCCTGTAATCAATACTGAAACCTTTGTAACCGCTTGTGTAAGTGCGCACTAAAAGGTGGGCTATTGAATATGTTGAAAACGGCTTCTATGCATGCAGAAACATGAAATAACACAGCTTTTCGAATATTGGTGAGATTTGGGGTGACCGGAGAAATATGGAAAAAACCGGAAAAAAGGGTATTTTCCGGAAATCCCCCCGGGATTTTGGGATTTCCCCTTAATGAGGTCAGGCCCGCACCCAGGATTTTTAAAAGGGGGGGTCCAAGGTAAAACGCAACGGGAGGTCTGGGGGGGCTGAGCCCACCAGAAGTTGAAGAATTTTTGCATTTTTGCCCAAAAACAGTACATTATACGTTTATTTCTTGCAAAAAGTACATTATCGCGCCGAAGGCGCGAATATTTTTTAAAAATAGCTATTTTTGCAATAAAAGTAGCAAAAATTTTCCATGTTGTCATCCCAAAAAGGGGGGTCTAGACCCCTTAAACCCCACCCTGGGTGCGGCCTTGAGGTCAACATTTTTTTAAAAATAGTCAAATTTTCAAAAATTTTCCGGCTTCGCCGGAGATTATTTCGAAAAAATGGCTACATTTAGCTTAAATCCTGGCATTTTTGAGAACTTTTTGTGTTTCACCATGCCAAATACGCCAACAATACCATTTTTGGCCGATTTTTGCAAAAAATCTACCCCCCCCCCGAAAAAAATTCCGAAAAAATACCCTGCTACTACAGCGGCCCAACAGACGGAAGTGGTCAACAGGGTGTCGGTATTGCCATCAGCTCGCGCTTTGAGCACATCCTTTTGGAATTCACACCCGTCTCAGCTGGGGTTGCGACAGCTCGCATAGCAACAACACCCTTTCCAACTACAATAGTAAGCTGCTACGCTCCAACGAATGCTGCTGACGACCAAACCAAGGATGAATTCTATCAATTGTTAAGTGACACTGTCAGTGAAGTCCCCCGAAACTACTTCCTGCTACTGCTTGGTGATCCAAACGCTACCATAGCCCAAAATTTACCGTTGAAACTTGCATTGGTGGTCACTCCATTCGAGTCAGGAACGACAACGGCGACCGCTTGATTTCTTTCCTCTGCCACCATCGCCTCTTTGCTGTAAACACAGCGTTTCGTCACCGACGACGCCACCTAGAAACATGGGCCTCGAACGACGGCTCGACGAGGAAAATCGACTTCGTGTGCCTACGACAACAGTGGAAGTCATCAGCTGTAGATTGTCGCTCCTACTGGGGAACGTCTCTGCAGTCGGACCATGCTGCCAAGGGCGTATCCAGGGGGAGGGTTTTGGGGGTTGAAACACCCTCCTCTTGGATTAACTTTTATCAATATATGTATACTCCATTACAAAAAGTGCAAATTTTTGTCAAAACCCCCTCCTTTTCAGTAAATTATAGTTAAAACCCCCTCATTTTCAAAATCCTGGCCTGCATGCTGTTGTAGTCTGCACACTGCAACTTCGCCTCTGCAAAAAGAAGCCATGCCTCCTTCTAGTAAAAGTCTCGGTCTCGGACCGAGACCGGAAAATTTTTGAAAACATCTAATTTCGGCAAAAATATGAAATCAATGTTACGAAAATTGACTAACGAGGTGCGGAAACCGTATGTTTATGTGTTAAATCCCCTAATACTAAATCTAAGCCTCAAATACTGGAAGAAACTAAGTTTAAGCTAAAAATTGCTAGTCTCGGTCTCGCCCAAAAGCCGAGACTCGGCCAGTCTCGGTCTCGGTCTCGGTACCCTGGTCTCGGTCTCGTTCTCGGTCTCGGTCTCGGTGAAATCTCGGTCTCGCCCAACCCTGTCTACGCGTTACGCCACGGAAAAATTAAACGACCCGTGCAGGAACAGTTTCAAGTGGAACTTATGAACAGATTTCAGGTACTCTGACAGAGACATCGAAGACCTATGGGGCGCCACCAAAGAAATCATACAAGAAATCGCTTCTCGCTGCTTGGCTACTACGATTCGACGAGGAAATGACTGGATCTCCCCGGACACTTTGAATCTGGTGGAGCAGCGCAGGCACATCTTGTTGGCGCCACAGCGAAGGGAACTTTCAACACAAATAGCAGAAAGCATGGCCACGGATAAGAATGCCTATTGGAACGAGCAGGCAGAGGCAATGAATAAGGCCACGAGACATTCTGGTAAACTGTTTAGGACTATGCGGGAAGTATCTGGCAAAAGATCGGCTATTAGTGAAATAATCCGAGAAACTGATGCATCCATCATACGCAGTTTCCAAAGGCGAAACGAGCGCTAGTCAGAACACTTCCAGGCTCTCCTAAACCGTCCCTGCCCCACTCAGCCACTTTTTGACCTCCCTTTCGATGGCTTTTTGGATATCTCCACCACCGTACCCACAGAAAGCGAGGTGCGGAAAGCTATAGGCTCCTTGAAATCGTCAAGTGCTCCAGGGGAGGACGGTCAAAATGCCAGTATGCTTAAAGCCGGGGACCAGCATTTTGGCGCCAGCTGACACGGCTCGTCGAGAAGATCTGGATGACAGAAGACTGGGCTTATTCTAGGCATTTTTTCTTGGGGGTGCTTCTTGGGGGGCCCCCCAAAAGTTCGAGGGGCGAGGAATTTTGGGGGGGCGAAAATTTTTCTAAAATTATGCTAAAAATAGCGCTATTTTTCTGGCATGTACTGTAAAAGTTGATTTTTATTACAAAAATAAGCAGATTTAGTGTTAAAAAAGGCAAAAAATAAAAATCTCCGGCGAAGCAGGAAAATTTTTGAAAATGTGGCCTTCTGAGCGATTTTTCAGGGCAAAATTTGGTACCAAAAGGGGCACCCACTTTTGGGGGGAGCGATTTTGGGGGGGAACGATTTGGGGAGGGGCGGGTGTTTATGGGGGGGCCCTCCCAGTAGAATAAGCACAGGAAGAATTCCCCTCTGACTGGAAGAAATCTGTTTTGGTACCGCTACGTATTTAAGAAAGGTAGCAAAACAGAATGCAAGAATTACAGGGGCATTTCTCTACTGGACGTCGCCTACAAGGTCGTAGAGGCCATAATTCTGGATCTTCTTCTTCTTCTCTCCGGGCACCAATGGTCTTCCCATTATATCAGGCGGTCTCCGTAGAAACGCACTCCCTCAGAAAATTTGCCACCCTGACAGGATCAGCGGCAAGCATCCCAGTTTCGGCCCCAGTACCCAAGGTTTGTAGACGGATTTGGGTAAGGGCAGGGCATTTCTCCAATAGGTGTTGTGGGGGTTTCTTCTGCTTCTCCGCACCGAGGACAAAGAGGACCCCGGTTGTCCAGGTTGAAGCGATGTCTGTAGGAGGCCAGATAGGGGCAGTGGCCGTGGGAGCGAAGCTGAGCTAAAGTTCTGCGCTCCAAACGGCTCAGACCAATTTCCTCGTCTCGCCTTGCCCCCAGTGATAGTTCAAAGTTTCCGCGCTGGCTAACTGACTGTTTTCAAGTGTCAGTCATAGTTCTGACAATGACCGCCTTGGCCGTTTTAAGGTCTATAGGGACATTGTCTTGGGCCAGTCCGGATCCGGTTTTGGCAAGCTGATCGACCTGTTCATTTCTGTCTAGGCTACATTGGCTTGGCACCCCACTGGAACCGGACAGTTTTCCCGGCAAAACTAGGCGACTGGAGATGATTCCAAATTTCCAAGCCAGTCAGGTCCTTCTGATTACTGTGGCCAGTTGCAAGTCTGTCAACGGCCGACCTGGAGTTAGTGCAGACACGGATCGAGTTCATCCGACGACAGTCATCCGAATCCGCTACCCAGGCAAGATGAAGAGCAGACCTGATAGCCTTCATTTCAGCAGAATAGCTGGAACAGAAAGATCCTGTGACCAAAGCAAGCGTTTCTGTCCGGTTTTCAGCAACAAAGTCCAGGATCACCCCAGCTCCACCGTTCCGGTTTCCGCCGACGGCAGACCCGTCGGTCCAAATTATAAGGCCAGCAGGTGGGAGCGCTTCCAGGGTCTCCAGGGCCATGGACAGTTTCCGCTGGGCGCTATCCGTTTTCCGAACAGTCCTGATGAGATTGTTGTGGAATTCGGCACAGACTACCTGCTGCAGCCATGGTGGAGGAGCCGGAGGCGGGAGTGGCTCTCTCGGGACCGTGTCCAGGCCAGCAGCCTCGACAGTCTCCAGGGCGCAGGTACGCCATCCTGTGAGGGATTTGAGGCACTGCCTGACTTGGCTGGTAGCAACTGCCCGAGTTGGGTTGTCCGGGGCTGTACGTAGAGATTTCTCGTAGGTGATTGCAGCAAGCTGATTTTTCTGATAGCTGTGGGTTGCAGATTTCCTTCCAGCAAGAGGCAGTCAGTAGTTGTTATCTTTGTACATCCGGTGATGATTCTAGCAGCTTCGTTTTCAATGGTGGACAGCCTTTTCAGATTGGATTTGGTTGTGTATGGAAGCCAGGCTGATTCCAGAGCTGATCTAATGAAGCCCAGATATGAGGTCCGGAGGGTTTCTCGCTGACACCCCCAAGTGGTACCGCTGAGGACTCGCAGGGTGTTGATCCTTTTTTGAGCCTTGTCATAAGACTGCGGACATGGGCGGTGAAGCTGAGAGTTCTGTCGAAGGTGATCCCAAGGAATACTGGTGTTGGATTGAATGGCAGATCTTGGCCACCAAGACTGAGTCTTGGTATATATTTGGCTTCGCCAGGATCCTTTGAGAAGAAGGCAACCTCGCATTTGGATACATTGATATCCATTTTCCATTTCACTGCCCAGTTATGGAGGTGGTCTACGGCATTTTTTAGGCGGGCCGCCGCTAGGTCAGCTGAGCTGTCACTTGTCCACAGAGCGAGATCATCAGCGAATAGGGAGACTCTGACTCCCTGCGGTAGATCAGACGTTATGTCGTTTAGGAATAGGAGGAAGAGCAGTGGCGAGAGCACGCCACCCTGCGGAACTTCAGCAGTCAGCCTTCTAGATCTACCAGTGATTCCATTGATCATGACGGAGGCTCTTCTGTCCGATAGGAATTCCCTGATCCAGCGGAGGACGCATCCAGGAACTTGAAGTTATTTCATTTTCTATAGGAGTGCAGGGATCCAGACTCTGTCAAAGGCACGGCTGAAATCGATGAGACTTAGTACCGTCCGCTTGTTAGGCTTGGCTTGGAGATCATCTGCAACAGTTTGGGCAATTCGAAGCACCTGGTCTTCGGTGGATCTATGGCGACGGAATCCGGCTTGCCAGGGTGATAGCTTTCCGGACGTTTCGAGCCAATTTTCAAGCCTGTTCTTGATAAGCCGTTCCAGAAGTTTGGCGATGCAGCTAGTTAGACTGATGGGGCGGTGGGAGGATATCTGGTCCGCAGGCTTGCCCTTCTTCAGAATTGGTACGATGACTGCCTTGCGCCAGACAGCTGGAACGGATCCGCTTGACCACGACTTGTTGAAGATGGTCAATAAACAGTTTAAGCCGTCCGGAGGCAGATGGGTCAGCATTTCGTTTGTAATCAGGTCAGGTCCAGCAGCTTTCCGGGGCTTCAGCGCCCTCAGACCTTCCGACAGCTCGGACAGACTGAAAGGAGCACATATCCCGGCAGAGGTATGGTCCAGACGGCATCTTTATTTCACACATCTCCATTTGGCATTTGGGATTTGTACCGAATGCTATTCTGTTGGTGTGAATAGTAGGGCCTATGGGCGAACAAGTGCAATCATAGAGGTGGGTCCACAGTACTCCTCTTGATACTTTTGCGCACATATACATTACGTATACGTATATTTGCGTGTCTTTTGCACTTGAACTGATATATCACTGTGGGGCGGTTGTTCATTCCATTCCCTTGATCCCTTGATAGACCTTGGCCTGCCGTCGGTCTTGTTTCTCCAAGTTGAGTTTGCTGACCTGTCGATAGATCTTCATGACTGCATTTGCTCTGTCCTTGTTGCCCGTAACAAGCTTTTCTCCGTCCCTGATTCCTTCGCCAGGTGGAGCTCTAGTCCGATTGCCATTTATCGCCCCCAGGACTTGCCAGACGCGTCTAGGGTCAGAGTGAGAGTCCAGTTCGCTGGCGAACGACTGCCAGGCAGCAGCCTTTTTCTTCCAAACCAGAGATCGGACTCGGTCTGCTTTTTTCCTCCAGACTGGTCTCAGCGAGGGATCATTAAGGGCCTGGTTTCTGGCGTTTCTAGCGACCCTTAGGAATGGCTTTAGCAGCAGCACGGAGAATTGCTGCAGTAAGCAGCTTCTGCATGGCGTTGACTGACTGCTGGTCGGCAGGATTTACGGAGGCAAGATCTTCCGCAATCAGCCTCTTGTACAAAGTCCAATCAGCTTTTGGGAAGATCCATTTGGCTGGGTTGTGCAGCATTTCATCCGGACAGTGCCTGCCAAGGATCATTTCGGATACAATAGGCAGGTGATCTGACCCGAGATCTTTTCCCAGACGCCAAGCAGATCTATCAAATTGGCTGGCGTGACAGATGGTGACGTCAGGAGCAGTGGCACTGCCGGCACCAAACGGTAGTCGGGTAGGGTTTCCGTTGTTCAGAACTAGAGATGCACCGGGGCCGCCACTACCGGGGCCGGGGCCGGGACCTAATCGTGGCCCCGGCCGGGGCCGGGGCCACCTTGGCCGCGGTACCGGGGGCGGGGCCTGGAAATTGGGGGTCCAAATCGAAAATTTTCAAAAATTTTCTTGAAAATTATATATAATTTAGCAATAATTTTTGATATACAAACGTTACTATCGTTGTTTTCATTCATAGCGGCTGGAAAACAAACGATTTGTCACACTTTTTGACTTTCGAAAATTCAAAATTTTGGTCAAAAAATGTCAAAAAATTACAAACTTTTGCTAATTTTCGGCCCCGGTCGGTACCGGGGCCTGACCGCCGGGGCCGGGGCCTGACTACCGGGGCCAGGGCCGGAGCCTGGCCCCGGTGCATCCCTATTCAGAACCGCCATAGACTTGTCCGACAACCAGTCCTCCAGGAGCGAGCCCAGGGCATCAGGCTCATGGTAGTGGTTGTCCCAAACGGGGGAATGGGCATTACAATCCGCAGCTACAAAGATGCCGGGTCCAGCCGGCAGATATGTAGAATCAAATTTTTGCACTCGGTTGTCGTGCTCCCCGCCGCGTATAGGGGGTACATACAAATTGACCAGTTTCAGTTTAGATCCGTTCCAGAAGACTGTGACAGCCATATATTCAGTGGCCAGGTCCTCTGGAGAGGTATATACCAGGTCCGTCATCCAGAGTAAACTGGACCCCGTCCTTCAGCAGGATCAGAAGACCACCACCTCTCGGCTCATTTCCCTGGCGAGGGGCAGTCCGATTTTTGGCATGGAGCAGGGTTTTTTGTGTAAAATACTGTGTATTTACACAAAAAAATTAATTTACACAGTGAAAAACTAATTTACACAACAAAATACACAGCCAAATTTTCGAAAATTTTTACAAAAAGTGCTCTGAAAAAATAGTTTTCAAGTCTTTAAGTTTTAAAAAGCTCTAGCTTTTAACTGGGGGCTGCCGCCCCCAGACCCCCGCCTGTTTCCAATGGTTTAGAATGGTTTTCTGCATTTCTGCATCAACATGGTTATGGGTGTTTTATTCTCCTAAGTCTTAATGCTTCTACTTATACAGTTGCGTATAATTTATTTTCGTACTGCGTGCGTTTTTTCGAAGTGCTAAGTGTTTTTCAGAAATTTGAATTTGTCCAATCTTATTTTTGACATTTAATGAATTAATCTTTTTAAACATTTCCATTATGAATTCTATTGCAATTTACAAAATTTTCTCAAATTATGGTGGGCGCCGCCCCCCAGACCCCCCGCGTGGCTTCTTTCGAAATGTTACACAAGTGCAGTTGGCATAACTTTGGCTTGAATGATCCGAAAATAACATTGTAGCAAGAAAATAACGTCTAAATGTATTTTATTTTATATTACAGTTGAAAAACGACACTTTTAAATTTTACACAGCTTCAAACAAAAATACACAGTGAAATTTAAATTTACACAGGTCCGATTTTGAAAAAAAACCCTGGCTTGGACAGAGTACCCAGGCATCCGGAATTTAGAGCCGGATGGAAGGTTGGCTTCCTGGATCAGGGCAACGTCGATTTGATTTGCACAGAGGAACTGGGCTAGCTCCTCTTTTATCTGGGGAAAACCGTTTGCGGTTTCTTGTGTAAGCGGGGCGGGGGTAGGGGGGGGGGGGGGGGGGGGGTGGTGTCGCGGGCGGCGGGGGGGGGGGGGGGCGCGGGCGGGGCGGGGGGGGGGGTGGTGGGGGGGGGGGGGGGGGGGGGCGGGGGGGGGGGGGGGGGGGGGGGGGCGGGGGGGGCGTTGGGGGGGGGGTTGGGGCGGGGAGGAAGGCAGGCACACAAATAGGGAGGGTAGGGTGGGCTCCAGGGCGGGGGGGGGGGGGGCGGGGGCTGGGTTCGCCGGCCAGGGGGGGGGAGGGGGGGCGGTCGGGGGGCCCCGGGAAAAACGGGGCGGGAGGGGGGGGGGGGGGTGGGGGGGGTGGGGCGGGGGGGGGGGGGGGCGGGGGGGGGGGGGCGGGGCGGGCGGGCGCGGGGGGGGGGGGGGCGGTGGGGGGATTGTGTGGCGCGCCGTGGGGGGGCTCGGCGGGGCTGGGGGGGGAGTGAGGCGGGGTGGGAGGGGGGGACAAATTTTTGGTCTTTGAGATTTTTGGAGAGAGGTGGGTGGTTGAAATTTTTTTTTTATTTAATTTTTTTATTGTTGTATTATTGGTTGTGGTTTAAAAAAGTGATAAAATTTATTGAATATTGATATTTTTTTGTGTTTTTTTTTTTTTTTGTTTGTTGTTGTGGTTATTAATCAATATTTGTCAATTTTTGTGAAATTTTTATAAATTTTTTTTTTATTTTATTAATATTATAAATATTGTTATTTTTGTTTTTTTTGTTGGTTTTGGCTTGGCTTTTTTGTAATTTTATTTGTATTTAGTTTTTGTTTTTTGTATTTGTGTGTTTTTTAAAGTTATTTAAAATATATATTTTCTTTCTTTCTCTTGTTTGTTTTTATATTTTTATATATATATATACAAGTAGGAAAAATGCTCCTTGCAGTCGCATGAAAAATACAATATGAGCCAGAAGGACAGCATTCAATTCGGGAAAAGACAAGATTTAAAATGTATAATATGAGCCAGCATTTACTTATGTAAAGGACAAGATTTAAAAGTTTAATATGAGCAGCTCCCTTTCTCGGGCTCATATTGACGCCTTCGGAACGACGTTGTGTACGCAACTTAATCGATGCCAACGTATAAAATTAGAGTAAGTGTAAAAAATAGACATTGCTCAGAGCCCCCCCCCCCCAGGAGCCTGCACAGAGTAACTTAACATGCTAATTAGAGTCTAAGTCTTAGGCTATTGATAATATCACACTATTTACGTAATTACGTATTATATATTTAGGCAACCATAATCTGGGGTATTTTTACACAACGCACTTTTCTGCAAGTCCTTTTGTCATTGCAGCCAGCATATACCATTAGCTAGCTGTCATACCATTAGCTTCTGTCACAGATCTGGTGTATTCAATAAAGTATATGTCTGACTGAATGCTCAGAATCAATCAGAATCAGAATCATATGAGCAAAACACGACGAACATAGAGAGAAACCACTCCCTGCGGGCTGTCCGTGCGGCGTCAATATGAGCCCGAGAAAGGGAGCTGCTCATATTAAACTTTTAAATCTTGTCCTTTACATAAGTAAATGCTGGCTCATATTATACATTTTAAATCTTGTCTTTTCCCGAATTGAATGCTGTCCTTCTGGCTCATATTGTATTTTTCATGCGACTGCAAGGAGCATTTTTCCTACTTGTCCTATTTCGTTTTTGGGAATGAGGGAATGTGTAATCTTGTGTGTTAATAAGGTTTATTGACCATAACATTAGCGCATACTGTTAAACTAAATGCTACCCCAGCAACTTGAACCAGGAACTGGTTCACGGTTGAACCAGTTGAACCAGACGAGATACGGCGTCGACAATATGCTCATCGTGTTCAGCGACCCCGATTTACTATACAAGGGCAAGCTTTCAGGCAGTTTCAACTTGTCTATTTAAAGTTACAGAGCGTGCTGCACCTGCAGCGCCGCAGCGCAGCACGATAGCAGCACCGCACAGCGACGAGGATACTCTCATCGTGTTCAGCGACCCCGATTTACTATATAAGGGCAAGCTTTCAGGCAGTTTCAACTTGTCTATTTCAAGTTACAGAGCGTGCTGCACCTGCAGCGCCGCAGCGCAGCACGATAGCAGCACCGCACAGCGACGAGGATACTCTCATCGTGTTCAGCGACCCCGATTTACTATATAAGGGCAAGCTTTCAGGCAGTTACAACTTGTCTATTGCAAGTTACAGGGCGTGCTGTACGGTGCTGCACCTGCAGCGCCGCAGCGCAGCACGATAGCAGCACCGCACAGCGACGAGGATACTCTCATCGTGTTCAGCAACCCTGATTTACTATATAAGGGCAAGCTTTCAGGCAGTTACAACTTGTCTATTGCAAGTTACAGGGCGTGCTGTACGGTGCTGCACCTGCAGCGCCGCAGCGCAGCACGATAGCAGCACCGCACAGCGACGAGGATACTCTCATCGTGTTCAGCGACCCCGATTTACTATATAAGGGCAAGCTTTCAGGCAGTTTCAACTTGTCTATTTCAAGTTACAGAGCGTGCTGCACCTGCAGCGCCGCAGCGCAGCACGATAGCAGCACCGCACAGCGACGAGGATACTCTCATCGTGTTCAGCGACCCCGATTTACTATATAAGGGCAAGCTTTCAGGCAGTTTCAACTTGTCTATTTCAAGTTACAGAGCGTGCTGCACCTGCAGCGCCGCAGCGCAGCACGATAGCAGCACCGCACAGCGACGAGGATACTCTCATCGTGTTCAGCGACCCCGATTTACTATATAAGGGCAAGCTTTCAGGCAGTTACAACTTGTCTATTGCAAGTTACAGGGCGTGCTGTACGGTGCTGCACATGCAGCGCCGCAGCGCAGCACGATAGCAGCACCGCACAGCGACGAGGATACTGTCATCGTGTTCAGCGACCCCGATTTACTATATAAGGGCAAGCTTTCAGGCAGTTTCAACTTGTCTATTTCAAGATAACAGAGCGTGCTGCGGCTGCAGCGCCGCAGCGCAGCACGATAGCAGCACCGCACAGCGACGAGGATACTGTCATCGTGTTCAGCGACCCCGATTTACTATATAAGGGCAAGGTTTCAGGCAGTTTCAACTTGTCAATTTCAAGTTACAGAGCGTGCTGCGGCTGCAGCGCCGCAGCGCAGCACGATAGCAGCACCGCACAGCGACGAGGATACTCTCATCGTGTTCAGCGACCCCGATTTACTATATAAGGGCAAGCTTTCAGGCAGTTTCAACTTGTCTATTTCAAGTTACAGAGCGTGCTGTACGGTGCTGCACCTGCAGCGCAGCACGATAGCAGCGCCGCACAGCGACGAGGATACTCTCATCGTGTTCAGCGACCCCGATTTACTATATAAGGGCAAGCTTTCAGGCAGTTACAACTTGTCTATTGCAAGTTACAGGGCGTGCTGTACGGTGCTGCACCAGCAGTGCCGCAGCGCAGCACGATAGCAGCGCCGCACAGCGACGAGGATACTCTCATCGTGTTCAGCGACCCCGATTTACTATATAAGGGCAAGCTTTCAGGCAGTTACAACTTGTCTATTGCAAGTTACAGGGCGTGCTGTACGGTGCTGCACCTGCAGCGCCGCAGCGCAGCACGATAGCAGCGCCGCACAGCGACGAGGATACTCCCATCGTGTTCAGCGACCCCGATTTACTATATAAGGGCAAGCTTTCAGGCAGTTACAACTTGTCTATTGCAAGTTACAGGGCGTGCTGTACGGTGCTGCACCTGCAGCGCCGCAGCGCAGCACGATAGCAGCGCCGCACAGCGACGAGGATACTCCCATCGTGTTCAGCGACCCCGATTTACTATATAAGGGCAAGCTTTCAGGCAGTTACAACTTGTCTATTGCAAGTTACAGGGCGTGCTGTACGGTGCTGCACCTGCAGCGTCGCTGAGGCTGCCGCATCGCAGTGCAGCGCAATAGCGGCACCACACGGAGAAGCAAACATGCCTATCGTGTTCAGCGACCCCGATTTACTATATATGGCTGCTCCAGAAAGGCCAAAAATAGTCGTTTTTAGCGACTTTTCCCCACTTTGACCCTGGGCGAGGAACCACGGGCGCCATGCAGCCCGAGGGTCACATCCGTCGGTTTCGGCGATATGCTCATCGTTTTCAGCGACCCCGATTTACTATATATGCGCACCACCAAATGGCCGAAAAACGCCATTTTAGACGACTTTTTGACAATTTTCTGTGTTGGGGCCTCGAAAAATTTCTAAGTCCAAACGCTTCGCGACCCTATGTTTGACAGTCTGTAAAAATCGCTAGGAGCCGAATTGGGCCAAAATAATCAATAGTGAACAGGTTCATGGTTTGGTTAACAAGATAATAATAGGTAAAGGTTGCCACCATACGACATGTGAAAAATCAGTGTGCTAGAAAATGTACCAAAAGCGTAAAGGAGAAACATTAGAGAAAAAAAAAAAAAAACCCCACTTAGAAAGTAGGTCTGAAAAGTGAAAATTTTCAAAGTTCATTTTTTCCGGGCAAGTTTGGTATCATTCGAAAGCTCTTGGCCTGGAGATTTCAAAAATGTAAATATTAGCTCATAATTCCTTACCGTTAATTAGTTATGCCCAATTAAGCATTTTGAAAACACGCAATGTACCTTTTTGGCTCATATTATGGGGCGCTCTCCGAGCTGCCCCATGATATTGGAAAGACCAAAGGAAAGCCTGAGCACAAAAGTTAATGTATATTTTGCAGCCATCCGACCTGTTCTGCTTTATGCGTGCGAAACCTGGCCGGTGAAAGTAAACAATCTCTCTCGGCTGCAGGCTTTCTTCATTTTTTGCTCATTTAGTCGAAAAACTTGGATTTTTTGCACAAAAATTCGATTTTTCCAAAAAATTTCGAATTTTTACTAATTTCGAGGCAAAATGTTCAAAATTTTTGAGGGTGGGGTCTGAAAAATTTGGGTGGGTGGGGTCTGGGATTTGGCCATTTGGGGGTGGGGTCTGCCTCCAAAATTTCGAGGGTGGGGTCAGCACTTTTCCATTTGGGGGAGGGGTCCCCCCCACCCCCAGGTATATACACCAATGCCAGGGGACTCCCCACAAATTTTGGGGACCCCCCCCCCCAGATTTTGCTACCCCCACCCAGATTTTTGGCCAAAAAGTGGTCAAATATGGCAAAAAGAGGGAGCGTGTAAAGGGTGTAAAGATGGTCGAATTACATAGGTTCACCGGAAATTTTGGTTGGGGGGGGGCAAACTTCGGAAATTTGGTGGTCGACCCCCGAAATGTGATGGGGAGTACCCCCGAACCCCCCCCCCAATTTCGGACCTCAGAAAATTCAAAACATGGCCTAAAAATGCAGCATTTTTGTATTTTAACGCTTTTTCCGTGAAAACAAGGCTTGTTTTCATCGTTTTAAGCGTTTTACACTGTTTTAAACCGAAAGTCGAAATTTAAGAAAAATGTTTCAAAAAAATGACCATTTTTAGTAAAATTTAGCTAAGTTTTTGGCCCCAAAAAGAGGGGGATAACCAAAAGTGGGGGGAGGGATAATAAAAAATCTGGGGGGAGGGGTACAGTTGGTCGAAAATTTTGGCGGGATACCCCCCATTAACCCTCCCCCCTGGTGAAACTATGGGTCAAAAATGTTGAGGGTGGGGGTACAAACCACCTTGTGAATCTATGCATCATCTGTCACAAAGACACAGAACAAGTCAAGTCGTAAACATAGTTTCACCGGAAATTTTGGTTGGGGAGGGGGCAAACTTCGGAAATTCGGTGGTCGACCTCCGCCGAAATGTGATGGGGAGTATCCCCTGGGCTTATTCTACTGGGGGGGCCCATCAACACCCTTCCCCCCCAAAAATCGTCCCCCCCCAAAATCGCCCCCCCCAAAAAAGTGGGTGCCCCTTTTCGTTACCAACTTTTGCCCTGAAAAAATTGCTCAGAAGGCCAAATTTTCAAAAATTTTCCGGCTTCGCCGGAAATTTTTAGTCGATTTTTGCCTATTTACGCACTAAATCCGCTTATTTTTGGCGATTGCTATAAAAATAGCGCAATTTTTAGCATGTTTTTAGAAAAATTTTGAAAAATTTTCACCCCCCCCCCAAAATGACTCGCCCCGCCCCCCGAGGGCCCCCCATAGGTGTAACGGGGATTTGGGTTGGAGGGGCCCCCTCCCCCGGAATTTTGGGGGGGCCCTTTTTAGACCCCCCCCCAAACCTCCCCCAAAAAAATTTTTCTGTTTTTATGTCAAAAATCGCATTTTCAGCCATTGCTAATGCCAAAAAACATTCAACTATGAAGTAATTTTGACATGAGACAGGGGTTTTAAACTCGAAAACTTGATTGCCATTTGCCAACATGTTTCTAAGTCTAAAATAAGGTCAATATTGAGCCAGAAAGTCCATAAAACCTTTAAAAACGTGTATAGTCAAGCGGGAAAAAAAAACCCACTTTTCAGATTTTTGGCCAGAACTTTTTAATGGTTTGACATATCGAAATGCTGATTATACAGGTAGCTAGGCCTAGTCGTAAGCTTTCTTATGAGCTATAGAACACCTCTGTAGGTTGTGCCGTTAGCGAGAAAAATTGTCCCAAACTGGCGGGAAAAAAAACCCAATGCGGGAAAAAAAAACCCATATGCGGGAAAAAAAAACCCACCCCAAAAAATTTTTGGCAAGCTGCCAGGAGCATTTCTAACCATTCCAAATGAAAGAGCGGGTTGTTTTTAGTACAACTGCATCAAAATATATTAGTTTTTGTATTAAAATTGAGGTCATATGGTCATTTGAAAATGTTGTATCTTTAACACATAAACATAGGCAAATTTTGGAAATTTTTTAAAATTGTTTATTTTCGGCAGTTTAAGCATCCTATCGTGTAGAAAACGTGTTTTTCTTGTATTTAGAGCCAAACTAGACCCATTTTAAGGCAAAAATAAGCATTTTTGGTCAAAATTGAAATTTTGGCTTGAAATGGCACCGTGTCCGATTTAGACCCCCTGGACCACCCATAACAGTACGAACCCAGGTAAAACCTATACCAATTTAATCTATAGGCTCTATTAAACAAATGTATGTATTGGTTTGACCTTTCCGGTCAATGGTTACAAAAAAAATTTAATTTTGAAAAGTGGGTTTTTTTTCCCGCCGTGGGTTTTTTTTTCCCGCCAACTCCAGGTCACCCCCAGGTCGCACCGGAGGGGTCAGAGCAGTGTGACATATATCATCATGAAGCGCAACCGATGCCCTACAGGTACATATAATCCGCTTTGGTCTAAGTCTTTCCAGTAGTTCAGGGTGGCCCGGCAAAGTTTGCCAAATTTCGGCACTTGGTCGGACCAAAATTTCCAAAAATTTCAAAGTCCCAAAAAATTTGCAGGGAAGCAGTGGGAGCAACCATAATACACCCTCCAGGGTTATTTTGGATGCTCTTCAAGATAGGCTATTAAAATCCTAGATAGCTCATACCGGTAAGCCCACACTGGGGGTGGGTTTTTTTTCCCGCATTGGCGAGTGGGTTTTTTTTTCCCGCTTGACTATATTTCTCGCAATAATAAACACTTTAAGCCAAAAATTTGGACTTTTTTAAAAAAATTTTGCAGAATTTACCCTAAAAATACCCAATTTTTGCCCAATTTTTCGCGCCTTC
Source organism: Trissonchulus latispiculum (assembly GCA_030248195.1). NCBI lineage: Eukaryota > Metazoa > Nematoda > Enoplea > Enoplida > Ironidae > Trissonchulus > Trissonchulus latispiculum. Next base: position 94,967 of record JASAND010015646.1, read on the forward strand.
GCGACTACCCCCCCCCCCAGTTGGGGGGGGGGGGCCGGGGGCCCCCCAAAATTTTTGGGGGGGGTTGTAAAAATGGCTGGGGGGTTACCCCCCCCCCCACACCCCCCCCAATTACACCTATGGGCCCCCCCCAAGAAAAAATCCCTAGAATAAGCCCAGATCCCCCCAACCCATAGGTGTATATACCACCTGTTTGGGTTGGGGGGGGGGGGAGTAGAAGGTCCAAATTTGGCTTGGGGGACCCCACCAAAATCCGAAATTCGGGGGGGGCCCCCCCTAAACTGTACCCAAGTTTTTTAGCTAGAAATGGTCCTTTTTCGATGTACAGTACATTAAACGTACTCAAAAGCTTTTGTCAATAGCTTTCGTATGCGAAAAGAGGGCTTGAAAATTGACAAATTTGTGCTAAAATATGCCTAAATTAGGCCAGATTGTGAAGTATAATTGCGTATATTACCTTTTAATTGCTATAAATAACCATCTTTAACTGTTTCTAGCTGATTTACATCCATTTTTTCGAATTTTTTTCAAAAATTTTCAGAAATTGCAAAAAATTTTTTCAAAAATTTTGCATTTTTTACTTGGTTTGGACATAGTTTTAGGGGGGGAGGGGGGTTTGAGCTCGGTTTGGGGGGGGAGTAGTTGAGGCCGGGTAGGGGGGGGGGGGGGCATAGGTGTGTTAGGGGGGGGTGGGGGGGGACCCCTCCCCCCAAATGGTGGGGTCGCCGACCCCCCCCCCCTAAAAATTTTTTCCTACCCCTCCCCCCAAATCGATTTTTTCAGACCCCTCCCCCCTAAAAATTTTCTAACCCCTACCTAAATTTTTGAAAATTTTTAGCCAAAAATTCGAAATTTTTCCAAAAAATTCCAAAAATTACCGAAAAATTGCTAGAATTCGCTTAATTAAGCTAAAAATCGTTAAAAATAGCTCTAAATTGAGAAAATTTTTCAATTTTTTAGCGAAAAACCAATTTTTGCCGACCCCCCCCTCGAAAATTTTTCTTACCCCTCCCCCCAAATCGACTTTTCGCGACCCCCCCACCCCCTTTCTTCGCCAAACCCCCTCCCTACATTTTCAGAACCCCCACCCCCACTTTTTTCGCCAGCCGCACCTATGGAGGGGGGTCTGGCCTCTCCGTGGGGGGGGGGGTCTCACAGGGGGTAAACTGTAGCCTGGTTCACCTATGCCCCAACCCCCCCCCCAAATTGACACCTCAAATTGAAATTGACATTGACAAATTGAGGGAGGGGTAACCAAAAGTCGGGGAGAGGTAGTCAAAAAATCTGGGGGGGGGAGCTGGCTTATTCCTTGGCAATTTTTTATGGGGGGGGGCTTCATGGGGGGGCCCCCCATCGATGGGGGGGGGCTCACCCAAAATGGGGGGGGGCATATTTTTAGAAAATTTTTTCAATTTTTGTGGGTTTTTTGTGTACTAACTGCTAAAAATCGCTAAAAAATGACTAATTTTAGGTGTTTTTTAAGCTAAAATAGCGAAAATTTAGTCAAAAATTCGGCGAAGCCGGAAAAATTTTTGAAAATTTTGGGTAAAAATGGTAAAATTTGGCAATTTTTGGGGTTATGGGGGGGGGGAGGTCGGGATTTATGGGGGGGGCTTTTCATGGGGGGGGGGCTCCTCGAATGGGGGGGGGGAGGTCGCCGAATGGGGGGCGGCCCCCCCCACCCCCCCCACTAGGGATAAGCCAGGGGAGAAGTTGGTCGAAAACCCCCCAACCACCCCCTGGTGAAACTATGGTCGTAAATACATAAACAAAAACAATAGGTCACATGTTAAATGATTCAATTTTGCAAGCTAAGACAGTAGCTGTGTAAACCTGCAGAAATGCTTAATACATATAAAGTTCCTATAGTGGAATTAAAACATATATCTTCAAAGAATGGGAAAAAATTCCGCCATTCACATAAACAACACCCAATAGTCACATCTCATGAAATAATTCGGTTTTTATAAAAATTTTATGACGAGAGATTAGTTCAGAGAATAGAGAAGTTCGAAAGTTTCTTAATATTAAGCAAACTTAGGTTAATCGTTTATCTGGGTATGAGGAAGCAGTGGTCTGCTGGTGTGGTGTTCTTTTGTGCTACTATGTTTTAAAAAGCTGGGGCCCTTTTAGTTTTAGTAGTTGAAGAAAAAGTCAGCATTTTTGACCTGAAAAAAGTGCATTTTGTAATGAAATTGGTAAAATCTAAAATTAAAATCTGTCTAAATTGAGTAAAACGTGGCTAGGACTTGCGGAATCGGTGGAGAAGAATCTCCCTATCATGGATTTGCGAAGAAGATCAACAATTATCATTACGGAAAGTAACTAATAAATGATGTCCAGGCAATAATTGTATGAATTGTTTTGTGTTTGCCAAGCCAGAGTTGTCTAGTACTCAATATTGAGGGAAATTCTCAAGTAGGGATTAAGGTTTGCACTCGATTAAGGGCAGAAAGTGTAGTCGCAGTGATAATTTTGAAGCTTAAACATCATTAAATTATTAACAGTACTAATCTAGAAGTTGTTGGCGAAAGGGTGATTCGGTCACCTATTCCCTAATGACCGGAGTTGTCACTCCACCCTAGCTTAACTGACAATGTCTTAACAAAATTTAAAGGATTTTGGAGGAAAGTAGTGAGTTGTCACTCCCCACGAAGGAAAATACTTGTAATTGGACCAATCTTAAGCGTTTTAATGAGTTGTCACTCATAACTTGAGTTAAGAATGCCCCTGTTCACCACCTTGCACGTCTTTCATTGACTAAACATGAACCAGCAGGAAGTCATTGACTTTTAATAGGCAATTACACGCTTAATCAGCCGAGAAGTGGTCATCCAAAATACTTACAAAGTGGAAATTTACGCTAAAAAAGGGACTAATATTGGAAGATGGTTCGATTTTAGGTAGAAAACAGTTAAGTACGTAGTTATATAGGCTTAATTAGGGTTAGTTAGTATTAATTAGGTGATAATTAATTAATTTTAACAATTTTGGGTCGAAACCTGACTTGGGCTCAACTGAAAGAGAATTTGACGCTGATTCCGAAAATCCAAACCCGACCTCCTAACTCCCAAAATTAAGAAAGTTATAAACAAAAAGGGTTTTTAAAAGGGTTACATTTTGATGGTGTAATTTTAACGTTCTAGAACAAATAGGCGTTCTAGAACGACTTTCCTTTTTGGTTTGACTTAAGTCAAACCTTTTCTTCTCTTTCTTCTTTCCTCTCCGTCTTTCTGTTGGGCCTTTCCTCAAGGACCCAACAGTTGTCTTCTCCTCAAGCTTCGGCCGAAGACAAAGCCAGCAAAGAGGAAAAGGGAAATGTACACAATTTCCAGCCCAAGTCATGACTAGAAGGGGGCCATTGGCCTTTAATAATAATAATATTGCATTAATAAGTAGTTAGGAATGCGTACGTAAGTATATACTAGGTAACTATGTAAATTATTGGTTTTAGAAAATTGTACAATTCGAGCAACAATTAGTAAAAGTTCTAAAAATTAGTAAAATTCTCCCTTTGGTTACGTTTATATGTTAAAGAAAAGTTCCCAAAATTCTACCAAGTTTTAGGGCCAGGGATCCATCAAAAAAAGGGTCAGTTGGAGGGCAATAATTCTCGAAACTCATTAATATTGACCCTCGGCGGTCAGCTGGCCCGCCTCGCCACTGCGCCCCATATGTAAAAGGTGGCAAGCTTCTGGAAGCTTCCAGAACCTTCCAGAAGCTTTGCCTCAAAATCAAAGGAAAATCCGCTTCCAAACTTACTAATGACCTGTCATCGGGCGGCTAGCAAAACTGTCAGCCCGACCCCAAAATTTTCCCTCTAATCAGTGTTCATTTGAGTGCGACCGAGAGCGGTTGCTTTTCCCCTCCCTCCTAGTGCGCTCTCCAGTGCAGTTGTTGCCTGCATGGGGGCTATAGTGCACTCCCTCCGGTTAGGACTAAAACGTAGGACTTTTCTGGCCTTCGGGCCAGAAAAGAAACTGAGAAATATACCACGAACACTTACAATTTAAGGGCCGCATAGGTTTGTTATACCTGGCCAGGACCTACTATGAGAACAAAATCCTAGGAAAATCAACGGCCATTTTGGCCATATTTTTGTGTAGTATTGAGGCCTTTTTGGCCATTTTTTATGTGTGATGCTTTTGGGCCTTCGGGGCCAGTTTTTCTGTCTTTTGTACGGCCAACGAACCTAAATTCTATGTGTATTTTGGGCCAGTGAGCCCCACTTTTTCTCAGTATCTTGGGCCAGAGGCCAGTCTTATTTCTCTAGCATGTGTGGGCCTTTGAGCCACTTTTTAGTTCTTTTAAATTAAGCCCTTATTCTTATTATTTTATTGTTTTAATAACGGGGCAGCTCATGTAAACTCCTCCTGTTCGATGGAGGTCTTGAGAATTGTCCCTACTTTGGTGTTTCTGTTTTTATACTCGACACTCTCTCATTATCGAGGTTTGCTGACCTCCACCCCTCGTTATTCTATTTTTATTTAGTTACTCTTTGATTTGCACTTTTCGGTCAAGCCACGACCAACACTTTTACCATATTTTATAAGGCTCGTTGGCCAGTAAATTCGGGGTTTCAATGTAGAATACGGGATTTCTGAGTGGGGACCCCGCCCCTGAGTTTGAGCTAGAGGGTCCCTTTGCTACGACCCTGGAATGTTAAGCTAGTAATAGGTAGCTTCACCCCACAGCCGGCAACTAGGAGTTGCCGGCCTTTATTGTTTTGTCACGGCTTTGTTAAGCCTCAAAAACTCATTGTCCGTAATTTGTAATTGTTTGCTGAAGGTCGGTATTGAAATTAGTAGGTTACCAAAAATGCGAAACGAATCTTAAAAACGAAGTTCTAAAATAATCATTTGTCTCATAATCCGTTGTTTAAACAATTAATAATCAAGCGTTTCACGGGGAATGACCGACTTCCCCATTGGTTAATTTAACTGTTGACAGTAGTTTTGTTGTTGGTAATGATTGCTTGGCAATCATTACTCACATGGCTTTCACAAAGTTTTAAAAAGTTCTTCAAAGTTCTCAAACTTCTACGCTAAAAGTCGAGTTTTAGGACTCTAAAACTCGCAACAAAATCTTTATTAAATCTGGTTAAACTAATGGCTAACAATTACGTAAAATAGGTACTTAAGGCCCCAGTTAAGGATATAAACAATCCCATAAATTAGATTTAGGGTGTGTGAATTACCCCTCGGTGTGTGCGCGTGTGTGTGTTTGAGATTAGTTAGATAAGTACCTACTTAAGAGGTTGCGTGTTTGGACGTGTGTGTGTGCGATTGTATGAATGACCTTGTATGGTAGGCGTGATTGGTATGAATGACTGTAAATTGTCGGTATGAGTGTATGCTAGGCTAACTGTCGTATAAATGAAGCTTGAATGTTCAATTATGCTGTGTCGCAAATATTGTGTGAATGTTGTCTGAATGCCGTATGAAGGATCAAATGGTTGTCTAGTTGTGTGACCTGAATAGTGTGCGCGCGTTGTACGACAGATGTTTAACTCCGTAATAGGATTAGCTAGTCTGAAGGTGTATAAGTGTTGCGTGTATGTGTAGGATGTAATGGAATAAGCGATTTGTAACGAATGTCTGCGTATAATTGTGCGAAGCATTAGAATTAGTTAGGACTCCTATAGTAGGCAGGGAAATAGTAATAACTAAGGTAGTTTTAGGTAATAAGCCTTGTATACGTGTGCAGATGTCTACGAATGTATGATTGCGTGAGAAAAGCTAGGTTTAGGTTCAATTAAGTGAGTACATAAGTGGGGTCCAGACCAAGGGATCTAGGGTCACGGGGACCCCATATTAGGCCCTTGCTGGACAGGAAAGGGTTATCCTCGATTCGTCCGCGTAGGCCACCCTTTGTTAAGAGTGCGGGCGAATCGCATGAAGGAAAAACTCCCCAATAGTTGGAATGAGCAGGATAGCAATTAGCTATGTAGGTATTAGGGATAGTTATCAGAACCATTTTCCAATAAAGGCAAAATAATCAGCAAAAGGCACAAAGTTAATCAGTTTCCGAAGTACAATGTCTGTTAAAGCAGGAAGTTGTTACCTTCCGTTTTAAGGCCCGGGAAAACGGAGGCCTTAAACTTGCTTATTATGCGCGTTAATGTCTTTCGAATTAGGCAATGTTTATCATAAACAGGAAGTTGTTACCTTCCTCACCCGGACCTGGAAAACCAAAGGTCCTAAGCCTGACCACGCTAGAACAAAGTGGCAATGCACGTTTTAAGACGGTTAGAACCCGCCTGTTTCGAAAGGGCTCAAAACAACCGTAATCTCACGCTCCCAGTCTGGGTTGCACCGAAGCAAGAAGTATAAGGCGAAATCATGTCGTAATGGCAATTTCTTGCACAAGAGTGCAAGAAATTGGGCGAAAAATAGTATTTCGCCTCAAAGTTAACTTTCAATGCGGCAATATTGTTAAAACGGCACCAAATCAAGATATTCTCGCTAAACTTTCAAGTTTTCACAACAAAATCAAGTTTACAAGTCGAATTCTTGTTCAGAAAGCCAAAAATGTGAGTAATGGTTGCTGGGTTCGAATCCCGCACCTATAACTTGTACTAATGGGTTTTAACCCATTTGATTCAGGTGCGGACGAGAACAGATCTCCTGCCTGAATTAGCCGAATTCTGTCTCTGGATAATCAGTTGAGGATCATACCGTCAGTCTAGTATTGTGATTATTGGTAGTGGAAGGCCGAAGAGCCAGTGCTGAATCAGATTATTTGTGGAACTCAGATACGGACTTGGAAGCAGAGTAGGTGCTCTAATTGTAACAGAGTCTGATATAGACTTTAGAGGCAGAGACAGTTTTGGAATTGCACTGAATCATCTGTGGGACCTGAAACCTAACCAAACGAGCTGGACCTTATTTTAGCCACTCTAAAATATCTCTTACCCTTTTACCTCAAAAGATGAATCTTTTTGAACTAATCGTCAGCCTTATCGAAGGGGTTATCACCCCTTGTCTCTGGTCTAACTAATCAGTGGTAGTTTCAAGTCAATCGGAAGTAGAAGATATAAAGAAGAGATTAAATATAAGCTTACCTTGTACTAACCCCATAACCGTTCCCAGGAAACTCCCAACCGGACCGACCCTTGCGTTGTCCCCCCAGGTGACCGAACAGCATCCGAAAGTGCTATTGTTACTGGCATTTCGGGCTCACCCACAGACCGGAATCGGGTACTACTAACAACTCTAATCTAGTTAACTTATCCTTTCTGTAGCTTTTGTTATTATCATATTATTGTCCTTGGTAAGGAGGACGGATAAAGAGTTTTAACTTAAAGCACGAGCACAAGCATATAGGGACCGCACAGTAGAGTTTAGTGGTAGATTACGACAAGAGGAAGAAAGAAAGAATCAGTCAGTTGAGTTAGAGAGTCAAAACCTTGTCCCTACAATAATTACTAATTTTGGGTAAACCGAGTACTGGCAGCTCTGGCAAACTAGCTTACTGTTTGCTGTTAACTGTATAATTGTGTTGTAAGTTGCCAATTGCACTGTTTGCTGTAATATTATCAGTCGTACACCTATACTCACCATTGTTCTTAGTATAATAAGTCTTGTTGTTTGTATCAATAAATTGCCGTGCCTTCTAATCAGTCGCATCACCTAAGGCACCTATCCTGATCAATACTGTGGAGCATATCTGACCCCTGAACAAGTAAGCGATTGTAATCAGACCCCTTGGACCCTACAAAGACAGCGTGATCCCGGATCTTGATTTGTCAATCAAGGTCTCTACACTAGAGTTCATTGTTACTGAACTGAGTCGCCCGCTGGAAAGCAAGTGTCGACCCCGCTTGCTGACGACATCAACGGAGCCTGACCCCTTCCTAAACGAACTCACGATCAAGACCCCACCCAGGTTGGCTGCAGGGAATTCTCAGTTTTGGACAAACCACCTTCTGAGAATCCGGTGCCTAAGTTTATCATTACCGATAAACGCGCTGACCTTCCGTGCTTTGAAGTGGTTGTTACCCCAAGCCTGCGTCTTGTTAGACCAAAACGGACCCTAATCCTGCCGAAAGAAATTGGAGCCAAATCCAAGCCACTTCATTACACGGTAAATACAGATTTTGGAGCCCCCAGTGAGGAACACCCTACGAAGATTATCCAGTTGGACAACCTGCCAGTGAGGACAATCACGACCCAAGGACTCAATCATTAAGATCAAGCGAGGATCCACCCTTACCCTATCATGGAATCAGTTACGACCCTACCGATCAACTCAAGAAGAAAGTATGGAGCAGTTTGATCCCGCAGATGATAATGGAAATGGACCCCCTAACATGGCATTGCCTAATGCCCCTCCTGGACCCCCCGGAATTCCCCCTCCCTATAACCCCCAAATGCCCCAGATGGTTTTCCCCCAGATGCCTATCCTACATAATGGAAATGTGGAGGACCTTCTAGGCCAGCTGCGTGACAGTATCCAGAATCAGGCCATTGCTGCCTCCTACCGAGATATGCCCATTTACTCCGGAAAGGACCATGAAAACTTCGACGATCACCTGGTCAACTACGAGAAGTTCAGCCAGAGGCTCAATCTGGACGACTACCAGAAAGTCATGAACATCTCCTCTACCCTCCGAGGTCGAGCCGCAGAGATTTATAAATGCATGCCCAGAGGCGCCATGCAACAGGACGATTGGGAAGCCTCTGTAAGAGCCCTCAGAGAAGTCATGATCCCTCCCATGACAGATATGCATGCCACGGCCAAACTGTTCAGCATCAGGCAAATGCCGCACGAATCAGTTGCCGATTTTTCCCTCAGATTGCAGAAATATGCCCGAATTGCCTGGGAAGACCGAGGAGATCCGGGTATGCTTGAAGATATCAAATTAAAGACCTTCCTCATAGGATTACGGAACGAATTCAAGCCGCATGTCCCTATGGACACCGCAGATTACTCCCTGGCCTTTAAGAAGGCCCGAGCAGCAGAAGGCGTCTACCCTGGAGAAGGAACCCCTGCCTTTCTGGAAGTGGACCCTGAAGCCTCCATTCCAAATACAAACCTCACCGGCCCAGCCCTCCTTAATACTATCAGTTCCCTAGTCCAGAGTACTGCACTGCTTGCCAATGAGATCAAGGAAATCAAGATTTCAGGAAATGAACAGTCCAGATCAGCTCCCCCGCCCCGGAAGGGAAATGATAAGATCCCATTTCCCAATGATTTCAGGTGTTTCAACTGTGGACGAGCAGGACACTCCAAGCGCGAGTGCAGATCGCCTGGAGGTGGAGCCTACCGACCCAGAAACGATTTCGCCGGCCCGCCGCGCAACAACTACAACAACAATGGCAATGGAAATTCCAATAATTTCCGACCCAACAATGGACCGCCAAAGTACCCCCCTACTGGCAATGGAATGAACAGAAACTACAACGAACGATATCCACCCAGAAATGGGCCTCCTGGGCAACACCAGCAATACCCCCAGCCGAAGCCTCAGTGGAGCAGAGATAATGGGCGCAATGCCAATGAAGTTGTCCATGCACCCTACGGGTCAAGATTTGCTGACGTGGGTCATCAGAGGAACCCACCTCCTATGGTCCAAGCCATAAGTGCCGAGCCCGAAGGTAAGACTGCCTATTTCCCTCCTAACCACTCCAGCCTGCCTACCCAGATCCTACAGCTAGAGCAGGAAATCAAGGATTTGGGAGGCCAATACTTCTCCGTCCCTCCCTATGTCAAGATTGAACAGCCAAAAGGAGGATCTGCCTACACCCTGAATGTTGAGAAAGATTCTGTGGACCCTGAAACTGAACGACTGGATCGTGAATTGCATTCCTTGCCTATGTATCAGAAACCAATGTCTGTCACTTATCCCCGGTCCCACAGGTTGGAAGAACCCCAGACCATAGAGTATGGCTATCCGTCCCACGTCAAACGGCGACTGTCCCAGAATCCTACTGCTTCCTTTCCCCCAAGTGAGAAGACCACCGAGAAGAAAAGTTCCTTTGAGCCGCCTGTCGGTGAACCCACGCAAATGGTCCAGCCCCCACCGCGGAAGTCTGCTGGTCCATATGATACAAATCCACGGAAGAATCCGATGCGGGATCATTCCTTAGGACGCGGTCGAGGGCTACAAAGGAGTCCCCGATGTCATGATTTTACGCAAACCTATCCCAAGCCTCGCTTCCAGTCAGCCCCTCCATCCGACGCCTTAACCATCGGACTTGGTGAAGCCGTCCGAGAATTCCGAATTCAGCTTGGGTTGTCACCCGATCCACAACTGTCGTCTCTCCCCGGGCAAGAAAGAGGGAAGGCGATCTATTTTGAACGGACCGAACAAAGACCAGATCTGGGAATGAACCCTCCGGCGGATATGGCCGCAGTGATGCAGAGTGCTCAAAAAGTGCTTGCCCACGGCGGGATGGCCATGGACTTGTTACATGCCCCGTTGGTTCCTGAGAAAGGACTGGTGAGATGGGAAAAACCAAAGGAGCCAGTTCAGAAGCATACCCCCCAAGAAGTGGTCCCGATCGCCCCCCGACCAGTAAGAACCTCCAACCCTTGCCCCATTGATATGGGCCCAGTGATGACCTTTGCTCGACGAGTTTTGGATCGGGTTGGGGAACCGTTCGCTGAGGAAGAGCTCCTCAGAGCCATGGATCCCAGCATTTTCCTAACCCAGGACGGATCCTATTCCCCGCCGAGAATGGAATATCAAGTCAGTGACCTTATCAAGTACCCGGAGAGAGGAAGATTCAAGATCATTGATCAGGAAGCTATCTACGAAGTTAGCCGAAGGATCCTGAAGAGGCTTGGTAGGTCTGTATCTGATGAGAACTTTTATTGTTCCCTTGACAGTGACATATTGGAAGCGCCTGAAGAATCGCCTCATGCTGGAAGGTTGGATCTCTGGGTAGAAAATCTCCTCAGCACTTCCATCCCCCTAACCTGGAGATTACTCCAGGACGAAAAAGAAAATCGCGACCCTCTGTTCAACCTGTCTGACAGGCCTGTCATTAATGATTTAATGGATAGCTTGGAGGAGACAACCAGCTCCAACGCCTCAGAAGGCTCAGATGAGGAATTGGACACTGCTGTGAAGAAGCTTCGCTCCCGGGAAATCCGAGTGAACCTTAACGCTGTCGAACCCACCGTCATAAAGACCAGGAAGAACAGGAAGAGCAAAAAGAAGAAGAAGAAGGTCATTACAAAAATAAGGAAAACTCTTGGGGAGATTCACATACCAGAGTCTGACCTGTGTCCCCAGGACATTAAGTTCCTTCGCCGACTTTTGAAAGATGTCCGAAGCAAAGAAAGGAAACGCGCCCAGAAGGAAGAGCGACGTGCCTGGCAAATGAAACGAGAACGCGAGAGAAGTTGGGAATCTTACCAGCAGTACCTCATGGCCCGAGCTCGAATGGAAGCCCTCCATCCGATCAGGAGAACAACTGACTCGCCCCCGCCCCGGAGAAAGACTCCTACCCCGACTCGCAAGAGTAACCCAAGGTCAAGTTCTGTTCCCACAACTGTACGACTACCCGAGGAAGAACTGATTCTAACTTCCCCCAACGATGAGCATAGTGAACTTCCTACGCCCAAAACGGCCACGAAAGCGAAAAGTCCGACCTCCTTGCCCTTTCCCATCCTAGTGATGTGGATTGCTCTCGGTCTAATGATAGCCCTGTTGGTCCCCTGTATCCAGGCACAAGATAGTGACGACTACTTCACGCAAAGGGCCAAGGCGATGAATACCATGGTCTCCACCAAGTGGGGTTTGGCCCTATCCCCTAAAGGTTTGATGGCGACTTATACCAAAACGGAATATGTCCCCATTTTAATCCATATGAAAGTTCCTAAACCCCCCAACTCAAGAAAATGCAGGCATGGGTATTCTTCTGTTCTCTCTGTGGAGGAGAGCCAGCTTCTGTCCCAGAAAGCCTTCAAGCACAATGTAAGAAATGTGACACCCCTCGGAACCGAGCGAACGAACTGCTTACCGATTGCCCTCATGAACCTCACCTAGCTGGACTGATTAGAAATGTGACCGAAGAATACCATGAAATGTACGGTGGAATACTTAACACCAGGTATTATTCGTCTGTGATGAAGATAATCTGCGACAAAAGCCCCATTCTCTGCAACACCTCCAAACCTAAATATCAGGAATACAACGAATCCCTGTATGCTGATCACGGATTCCAACACGTAAAATCCCAGTTCCCCTTGCAAAGATCTAAACGAGCCATCGGCGCCATCATTGGTATAGTTGGACTTGGTATGTCCATCTCCAATACCGTCAACCTAGGACTTGTGAAGGATAAGGTCAATGCCATCATTGAAGCGACGCAAAAGTTGGATGAACAAGTGATTGCTCATACAGAAGCCCTGGAGAGATTGGTCGAAGCAAACGAACTGATTTATTCCTTCATGCATTATTCCCTGCAAGAGCTGGTTGGACTGATTAATTCTGCTCGGTGTGAGGCCCTAACTATGAGCACGCAAGTACAATATTCCTTGATTGTATCCAATTTTGAGCATTCTCTCAAACACAGTATTGACAGCGTTATGGCTGCGGGACTAGATGGACGGATTTCCCCTAGCCTCATCAACTACAAGATTATCCGTGACATTGTAAACGGACACGCCCAATTGAACCAAACCATCCTCAGAGACGAACCCAGCCTGATCTATAGATTTGGAAAGATCTACCCCGTAAGAATGGATATTAGGAAATTATTGTTCGGATTCATTATGGAAATACCCACCCCCACACGAGAGGATGTGGCTCCCATTTATGAGGTCAGTAATGTGGGCTATAATGACCCCTTGAATCATGCCCAAATGAAGGCCCCAGTCCCTCGATTCGTCAGACATGAAGTTAACCACCGTAGTTCCGAATTTTCTGAAGTCAAACTCGAAGAGTGCCAGTCATCACCCGGACTATGGGTCTGCGGACCGGAATCATTGGTCTCTACGCCCCAATCAGCCTGTCTCAAGGCGATTGTTTCAGCTACACCCATTGACTCTGCCAATTGTAGACAGCAGATGATGGTAAAAGTCTTGACCCCCGACACCGACTTTGCCTCCACGCCAGCAGGAGTCCTGATCAGAACTAGCCACCCAGAAGTCATGCTTACGCAAACCCCCCAACTGCAACATGTGTCACGAGGTGAAACTATCCCTGTGCCCAGTAACGGTGTAATATGGCTGGAGCATGGATCCTACAACCACATCGTAGTTGGTGACTTGGTACTAACCAGCGCAATAGAAGTTCTACAGTATTCAGCACCCCTTATCACCTATCGAGTTCTCTTCGAAGCCCCTGATTTAGGTGTGGTTCCTATCCAGTTCACTGATTTAGAACGAGCGGAATACGAAAACAAAGCCGTGAAGAAACTGCTGGAAAAACACCACCGCACCGCACCCCTTGTCATCCATCCGCTCAACATGAATGTCTGGACGGCCTTCATTA
>JASAND010015648.1:0-21680 GCA_030248195.1 Trissonchulus latispiculum
AAATGGTTTATTTCTAAAATTAATCCTGAAAACATACAAAACAAACCTAACTCACCGACCTGATTAAATTAGCAGCCACGCTATTAACAGAATATTTATAATTTAAATTTTAGCAAAATTATTATTTAATAATAATTATGATTAAATATTATTATTATTATGAAACTATCAGTTATAGTGGTAAATATTATTATTATTATGAAACTATCAGTTATATATTGCATGAATTTTTGATTAAACAAGATTTGTTAAATGTAACAACGTTTAACCCGATTTTGGTATTTCCTAGAAATCCTACTCCGCCAGATTCTCCGTATGCTAATTGGACAAGTTTCGATGCCAGTAGTCTAAGCTATTACAGTATTCGTGATCGGCCTCAAATGAGAGTTGGCTACCACTGGAAAGCTCATCAATTCTGGAATCGATACGTACAGTCTCTGGACACAGTTGATGTAGGAAATTTAAGATACATTGCAACATTAAGGAAGGAATTGGGTGACTATCAAGTCGCCACATGGGTGCTCCTCTCTTCAGCATTATTCTTTTTTGCCATCCTAGTAGGACTTGCCTGTTACTGTATGCGAAAAGACTCGGAAGAAGATGACTTATAATGAGTGTTCGTGTTATTAGCACGTCGATCGGTCAAAGTCAGCCGATCAGATCTTCAGTCAGTCAGTGATGCGGTATTCTCAGGGGCAGCTCCAGACGGACCATCTACATACGTCCACTGATTTGTTTTCACTAGAATACTATATGCTTAATCATACACACATGTTTTTGGATTAACACAAACATAGACGCCGTTGAGGTCTCCTCTGATTTTTAGCTCACCCTTAGTCCTTACCACCCCCCAAATTTTGTAATTTTTGGAAAAATATCAATAGTTTGTCCAAAAATGTCACACTTCTGCTCGCATTAATGGCACAACTTGGCATAAAATTTCAAAAATCTCTTAAAATTGGCTTTCACATCGGACAGAATATGCCTAGTTTTTTCAGCCTCCACACCAATGCCGTCTCGTAGTCGATTTGGGACTGTGCAAACAATGTGGTTAAAATTTATAGTGTATTTACATTTACTTACGTGCATTTATTTATTTTATTTAATTGGTGTTAAATGATGCACTCCGGCCGCCGGCCAGTCTTTTTGATACCTGCAAAACTAGTGCCGAATATGGGCAACTTCAAATGTGATAAGAACACTATTTTTAGTAATATGTATGTATGAAGCTTTGCGGAATTTATTGATTCTAAGTTCTTAACATATCTGAATCTGGCAAAAGTTAACTGTTGGCACAGCCTTCGCACCATTAATTTACTATTACTATATTGCTATAATTACTATATTATATTACTATTATTACTGTAATATAATTATAGTATAAGTACTATAATTACTATATTACTATAATTGCTTTTCCTGTTATTGTTCGTAACAGTATTAGAAAAGAAAACTGATATTAGCATAAAATTAAGAGTTCCATGCGGTCTGAGCCTTGTCGGAAAGTTCAACATTAGTAAGAAATGAGTTCTTAATTTTCTTTTTTTCAGATAATAAAGATAGATGAAATGAAAAACTGCAAAGCGTAGACTTAGCACGCAGAGCAATTTCAACAAGGCCAATCTATACAATATCATTTCAGCTTGCTTTAGTTTTTTGGTCATTCGCATTTTTGGTCCGCATGTACTTTTATTTTCATGCTTAAAGAATCTTTTACTTCATATTATTAAAACGATAAACATAACATACTGCTTCCCTTATACATAGAGATGAGATCAGGGCCGACTTTTTCAGGGCGAGATCAGGGCCCTGATAAAAGTTTAGGTCTGCACGGCCCGGCCCTGTGCCAAAAAGTTCAAGCCCTAGCCCGACCGGTCCTGAGTGGCGTTGAGGTCTGGGCGGTCCGGCCCGGCCCTGAAAAGCCCTGATTTTTTGAAAAATGTTTCTATGAAAACCGTAGCACAGTGTCGTATTATTCTTATGATCCTGCGTACTTACGTGTTCTCTCAATCTCAAATAAACTACGAGCAAAAGTTGCTTTTAATTAGAATTCTAATCTGCAAAGGATTTAATTCTATGGATGTATATCAGAATACGAACTGCATCAAAACAAAAATATTTTGGTTTAGTCTGTCAACACTCTAGAAATGGGTATCCGTGTAACTGATCTCCATGTAACTACTATATCTGATCATATCTCAGTTCAACACCCTAATTTTGTAAGTGTTGAAACACACAGATACTACAAACACTTCCCAAAATTTGGTTGGTTACCATTTTCTTGCCTTATCTCAATCAATCAAAGTGAACGAAACTGAACTATAATAAAATATCCGAACAGGAGACTAGGACAAATTATTATTGATAGCAATGAGCAGCTGTGGCACGTATCAGACATCGATTGATCGCATCGAGTTAGTATAAGTTGAATTCAGTCAATTAGACCTTTTTATAAAGTTAAAAATCAAAACGTGTTGCATTTCCGAAACCTATACTTCGGATTTGAAGAAGCTATGCATAATGAAAGTTTCAGTTTAGTTCCTAGTCTAGTTCCTACTCTACTAAGGGAATTAATCGGAGGCCTAAGTTAGTCCTCAGTTTTGTTACCCTCTGCTTGCCAATGTTGAATTACCGAAACAGTTTGATCAAGAGTGCATAATTGCACTATATTTAAGAAGAAGAGTAAACCACTAGAGGGCCCCTCTTCTTGGCATTGCGTAACGGTGCTCCGACCACAATACGCGAATGTTCCCCCGTTTGGTGGGGGGTAGCCAACAGCCAATCAAACCCCCTCCCAGTTTGGAGGGAGGGGGGGGGGTAGAGCAGAGGATTACGGTAGTTTTTGTTCAATTTGAAAATGGGTCCCCGTTTGGTTGGGGGGGTAGGCAAAAGAGATCCCCGTTTGGTAGGGGGGGGAGGTAGGCAAAAGAGGTCCCCGTTTGGGGGGGGGGGGGGGTCGCCAACAGCCAATCAGATTTAGTCAATCTTAGCCTGACTTGGCGACCCTCCTCCAAACGGGGACCTCCTTCTGCCTACCCCCCATCAAACGGGGACCCCTTTTGCATACCCCCACCAAACGGGGACCCCATTTGCATACCCCCCACCAAACGGGGAGGGGGTATGCTTGTCGACCCCACCCACCAAACGGGGAACATTTGCGTATTGTGGTCGGAGCACCGTTACGCAATGTCAAGAAGAGGAGCCCTCTAGTGGCTTACTCTTCTTCTACTATATAGTGCAATTATATATGCACTCTTGGTTTGATGTTTTCATGAGTTTAAAATACTTAACGGCTTCGCATTTCGACCGCACTTGAAATATCAACGTGCATATAGGTATATGTTGCGAGCTCAAAATCCGGTCACAGCCCAATTTTGTTCGTTCTATCGTTGCCCATCGTAAACGTATGGACTCCGTTTAAACCAGTATCAAGTAAAATTCCCCATTCTCTGAGCGCAGGTGGATTTTAATCTAATCCATTTAAGGGGGGGTCCATCGTTAAAAATTTTTAGACCACGGATTTATCTCATTTTCACACATAATCTAGCCCAGTATGTCGTACATTTCAAGTTTGAATTTTGAGTTGTTTCGTTCAGTTCTCCGTAAGTTATGCGCCATTCATTGAGTACAATTTGAATATCTGCGAAAAATGAGGGTGCTGCAGAAAACTGAAGCAAGTTCATATATTCTATTATGCACATTTAAAAACAATTAATAAAAACATTTTTGAACAGATTCAAGCCAGATAAGCATGATCAGATGCTTCCTTAAATAATCTTCCGAAGAAACAAGGCCCCTGTTCCCCCGATGTAATGAAATATTTAAGAGCGCTTAACTTAAAATAGAAGCGTTTTCGAACCATAGTTCTATGAGAAGAATTTATCCCTGTACCGAGAGCTTTCGATTGATATTATGCCATATTTTGAAAATTTTGAAAAATCGCTGTGAATTTCGGGGTCTGAGGTTTCCCTATTGGCGCACTGAGAAGTACTGGACACAGCTGTCTGCATAATTCATACAACAAATTGGTTCAAGGCATGAATAAATATGTTGAAATGCAAGAAATGCAATTTCGCAATATAGTATGACCGTAAAATGACTATCTTTCGAGAAAAACAGCAATCTTCGCAATTTTGCAGAAAAAACCAATTTCTGCGCCAAAAAATATCTCGACACTGGCAAGAGATTCGTAGTAACATTGGGTATCGTTCGAAAGCTGTATACATATACTGTGTCACTGAGGAATTAGAATTTTTAGTTAGGACTTCCATCTTTTATAATATGCAGTCAAACCTAGTGACCCCCATTTTTGATCACCAAAAACGACAGATTTTAGCGATTTTCGGCGGTTCACTAACTTCAAAGATTTATTAAAATTTTTTGTAGGCCTAATTCAAAATTCTAATTCCACAGTTACACAGTACCTGTTTAGAGGTTTAAATCGATACCAAATGTTACCCGGTATCTTGCACCGGTTTCCAGATTTTTTTGACGCAGAATTATAATCGACACTTTTTCGATTTCCTATGTTTAACACATGCATACCTCTACTTTGAGGTGATTTTTCTCAACAACCGTAAGAGATCCAACTTAAATTTTATAAACTCGTTAAAATATTCCACTTGGACAATAAAATATGCGAAAATGAGAATAATCGGAGATGGTCGAAAAAATGACACCCCCCTTAATCTTTAGAGAAATAGGGCCATAGATTTAACAAAAATCAGAACGAAAATTATTTTTATTATCTATTATTACTCTGATCATTTATTTAAAACGTACAATGTCGCGTTTCTTGTAACAAAATTTTGATTATATATATTATTATTATATAGCATGTTATACTGTTCGCTGATTTTGTAGTTGTTTAACCTTGCTGGTAGATTATAGTATTACTGAACACTGCCAAATCTACTGCTGTTTTGTTCACTGATTTTTGTATTGCCAGTAATTGATTTAGCTATTTTATTATCTTTTTCAAAGCTATATGTTACACGGTTCTGTGCTTTTGTCATTACATGTACCTAAAGTGAAAGTGAATTAGAACATGGAGCTTGCACGGTCCACGACAATTGTATAGCTCATGCATTTTGCTATTTGAACTTGGTGTTTTAAATGGAATAAATAAAGCAAAATAGCTGGGTCAACTGGATTACGTTGACATTTATTAAATAGAAGGATAAGGTTTTAACGATCGTCACACTCTTAGTTACAGTTATAGACATCACCTGCCCAATAACGGCCTATCCCCCATATCAGAGTACCTAGTGACCCTCCACAACTGAGGACCTGATACACAAATTGTGTACCATCACTCGCTTGTATGCTTACGTGTCGAAGCTCGAAAGTGGCTAGTACGGATAGACCTAAAAACAGAGTTGGAAGTGCTTGACCTGCGATATGTACCCGCGATCCGCGACCCAGTTTGTTTGTTTGTCGACTGTTTGTCGACCCACATGCTTAATGTTTTACATTTTTGCAAATTTAAGTATATACTTCATCTATAGCTTGTGTAAAGTTGGTAGCATGTGAACTGACTAAACTTTACGAGTGGAAAACTGTGCACAAGGGTAGCGTCGAACCTGGAGGAGATGTAGTTCCAGTCGACCTATGCGAACCTCGCCAAGAGACCTACGTGAATCCTACCGAACGGAATTAAACCGCCGATGAAGAGCAAAGACTTAGAAATGACCTACCCCAAATTTGCTGAAATGTACACACTTAAAAGAAACCCTAATTCTTAGAAAAACCCTACGATCGTACAATTCTAAGACAAAAACCTAAGCTAAGAAGACGCCCTAAAATGGTGCAAAAAGAGACCACATTTGCTTTAAATTATGCTTGACAAACGGGGGTCCTCCAAAATAGCGTACAATAAAGTGTGGGACAACTACAGAGAATAGAAATAGACAAACGAAGTTTACATAAAATTTCAATACAAAATAGAGTAGGATAAGAAAAGAATCTTCACCTGACAAAAACGAACACACAAACAAACCCCAATAAGCTAACCTAATGCAGTGGACCAAACCTAAACAGACCAATTTTAAAGACTTTACAAAAGTTATGAGAAAGGAATAAAAAGGGAAACTTTCAGAGAAAAAAATAGAGAAGAAACTTTTGAAATGATAAATAATGAACAATTAATGAATGTCTAGCTCTACAGGGTCACCCAGAAGCAGAAGAGCAGAAGGTCCCTACTTTAGACGTATGCACAGAGCAATAAATAAGGCTAATGCAATAAAATCGGGTGAGGCGAGTAGAAAGTGCACACGACCGAACTGCACGAGAGAAAAACACAAGACTGAAGTTAAACAGACGTAGGCTGGACTAAACTAGTTTTGAAAGGTCGTGGTATAATTTGATTGGATAGATTTGAGACCCTTTTAAAAAGAGCGAAGCTGGGAGATACTCGGCGAAACTAGACAAGTACACAACGCCACCTAGTGACTAGGCTGGCTGATACACATATACGTAATTTCTGCATGAACACGATAAAACTTTTCAACTAAACTTCCAAACATTTCCAAACAAATTTCTACACTACAATTTCAGAATAAATTTCATACATTATAATTCACTTCTAAACCAACATTTTTACCCTAATTTCAATCCAAAATAAATTCAACTAACACACATTAATATTTTAGAGGTCCGACGTCACGTCGCCTCATTACATCATTACACTTGCATTGAACAAAATTAACGCTTTAAACATGTGTTGTACATGTACATGCTGAAGTATTAGAACCTTCAACCAAAGTTCAAGTTCAGAGCTTAATGCGTCAGATTTCGTTTTCGTTTTCGTTAGTTCTAAGCAGGCTTATTCTATTGCAAACGTGTTTGGACCTCTCTCAGTCAGTAGAATCAGTATTAAGGCAACGAAAGTTTCGAAGATAAAGTATATTTTCTTATAGCAGTTTCATAAAAGTTCAGTCCATTCTGGTTTATTTGTTACAGCCAGAGTTGTAAGCGGGTACCAAATTCGGCCCGCTACCCGCCCCACTACCCGCAAAGAGACACAAGACACAAGGTACCCGCAAAATTACCCGCAAAAATTTTCAATTTCCCTGATTTTCAATATGGTTTATTGTGATGTTTGGGAGTGGTTGTCTTATTTTATCGTACAACATTCTGCATGCTTATGATTTTAGTGCTTTTTTCTCTACAGACTTGACATCTTACTAAATTTTACGCTTTAAATAATCGGCGTACTGAAGTGGTAGTAATTTTTGAATTAAGGTGCTGTGCTGACATCGCTTTGTATAATTTGACCCTGTAGGCTTCGATTCTAAATGAAAATGCAGAAATTTTCAGATACATTATTCTAGTGCTCTTTAACATCCCGTGACCAGTCCCGAATTTGTAGGTGAAATGCTTTTTGAAAAAAGAATGAATTTTCGTTTTAGAAAAAAGACTTTTTGAATTTTGGCATTAGCCTTCGGTAGTCAAAGCATCAGACTCGTTGTTTATGACTGGAAAGAGGGTACGAAAAGGAACATGGTTTTAATATTCTTGAGATATTTTTATGGTTGAGTACTTGAGTCAGTATAAGCCAGAAACTATTGGGGGCCTTACAAAAGTTGCCATTTTTGAGGACATCTGTGAGTTCAACGTTACTCACATATGTCAAGGCCAGTGCTTATTATATATTGGTGTACAGGTACTGTCAAATTTTGGAGGAATGAAAGATCCTTCCTTTCTTTTCTTTCTTTCATTCTTTCTTTCTTTCTTTCTTTCTTTCTTTCTTTTTTCTTTCTTTCTTTCTTTTTTTCTTTCTTTGGCTGTCCAATTGAACATTTTACAAAATAGTTGGACTTTATTGCTTTAAGTCAGAAGATATGGTTGAAAAACCATTTTCGCAAAACTGCGATTCTGTATTTTGTTTTAGCATTGATTTCTCAAGAACTTAGTAATAGATACACACACGTTTTGGCATTTCGGTCAGTGTATTGCGCGATCATTTGATTTTTCGGAAGTATTAAAAATCAAAAATCAAAAAACAACGCGTTGATTTTTGTTTTTTGTTTTTTGTTTTCACTGAAAAAACAAAAAACACCAGCTTGTTATTTGTTTTTTGTTTTTCCAGCAAATAAGCAAAAATCAAAAATCAAACTTTTTCCAAAGTTACCCGTCATTGCTTTGAAGTTCTCTTGAAAAACAAAAATCAAGAAATAAGCGTTTGATTTTTGTTTTTTTGATTTCAAAACAAAAATCAAAAATCAAGAAATAAGCGTTTGATTTTTGTTTTTTGATTTCAAAACAAAAATCAAAAATCAAGATACAAGCGTTTGATTTTTGATTTTTGTTTTGAAATCAAAAAACAAAAATCAAACGCTTATTTCTTGATTTTTGATTTTTGTTTTGAAATCAAAAAAACAAAAATCAAACGCTTATTTCTTGATTTTTGTTTTTCAAGAGAACTTCAAAGCAATGACGGGTAACCTTGGAAAAAGTTTGATTTTTGATTTTTGTTTATTTGCTGGAAAAACAAAAAACAAATAACAAGCTGTTGTTTTTTGTTTTTTCAGTGAAAACAAAAAACAAAAAACAAAAATCAACGCGTTGTTTTTTGATTTTTGATTTTTAATATTTCCGAAAAATCAAATGATCGCGCAATACACTGACACATTTCCACTATTGCAGAGAGATAATGTTTTTGTTTTGGTCTAAAAGTTCTTCCATCGCGAGAAAACTCAATATGCATTTGTTAATAGTGTACCGTACATTTGGCACATACGCTGAATGAATACCAGTAGCAACCTCACCAAACCAACAACACACAAGATGCTCAATAAAACGATCGAAATTTGCTACAGGACAGCTTAGGCTATGCATGTTCAGTTCTTTGGAAAACACATTTCTTTATAACTAATTGTAAGTTTCTAAAGTTGTGAGAAATGAGCTTTTATCTACCAGAACATTTCCTGTGGGTACATTACACATTGACAAATTTTAGTCATTCAGAAGCAGAGTTGACAGTCGGTCCTGGTTTTATCATAATCACCATCTTTTTCTCCGTTTGCATTTAGGAAACATTTTGGAAAAAATTTTGTTCTTGAAAACTTTTGCAACTTTTTACTGTCAAATAGTGATGTCTCAGCACCTGAAACTAAAAATATTTTCAGTCAGTACATATCAGTTTCAGCAACTAAGAAGGAGGGATGAATAATTACCGCAGTGATAATACTACTTCCCGTAACAAGTTGATTAATTAAGGATTTAAGGGTACGTATTAGATGCCAACGTTAACTCCTCATGGATTGTAGAGGCAGATATTTTGAAGTTCTCTGAATCCGCCAGAGAACCTTATTGCAATACTGAAAACCGCAAACTGAAATAGTGGAATTTCCAAGGTGCAGCTAACAAATAATTGGAGAATGGGATTGAGAGTCTACCATACTCTATTCAGCAGCTGAAAATTAGTTAGAACTGTTCAGAGAGAAAATGAAAATAAAAACCTAAAACTGAAACTGAAACTGAAAATATTGTAGCTCGACGCCTGAAACAGAAACTCCAACAAAAATCGACTCCTGAAACTAAAACTGAAACTGATTCTGAAATTATTTCAATTTGCCGCCTGAAACTGAAACTGAAATTTAACTGAAAACCAAAAATTCGAAACTGAAATCACTGCTTGTCTTAATAATGTTACTCATATCTCCCGCTTTTGCTACATAGAAAACATACCAGCAAAATTCTGAACCTACCCGCAAAATACCCGCGCGGGTAGTGCGGGTAGGCGAATTTCTTAATACTTACGGGAAGCGGGTACCCGCGGCCCGCTTACAACTCTGGTTACAGCTGCGTGCGACTACCGCAGGAGTGTTTACATAATACTGCCCACTCCAAAGATGGATGTGATAGCAAATTATATATACCTATACCGTTTTAGCGGTTTCTATCATGCATTTATTTTGTACCAATAAAATTAGGAATGATCATAGCATAGCTCGTAGAACTACGCCGAAATTTCAAGCTTGACATTATATAAATATTTACTGGAAGCAGCCCTTCGCAATCTCTACCGAAAGATAGATTTGTAGGCTGTAGCAAGCTGTAAAGTAACATTGTTTTCACACAAACAGTTGATTATACACAGAGTTGGCTCCGGGTCCAAAATTTTAGATCCGGCCCGGACCCGGATCCGTCCAGACACGGATCCGGGTACCCGGTCTAAACAAGGACCAGTTTGCATTTCAAACCTTCACTGCATTCTTAAATTTCACTGCAACTTTACTAGTGTAATAGTGTGAATAAAACCTGTGTGTGATAAGCTTTCCTAAATTTATTTTACGCTTGACGACAATTTTTATATGATTTGAATGTTAGGGATCTAATTTGAATATTGGTGGCAGTTTTTGCCATGAGTCCAGAAAGAGGGTGTGAGGCTGTTCATCTGATAAGTTACGATTGCTCTGGAGGAAAGAAGGTGAACGAAAGTTTGGCGGCTTGTATTTGAAAACAATGTCCTAGATCTACTTTTGCGTGCACTGCAAAATTATATACTAAGTTATTAATTCGAGTTATCATATTTCTACTTCCAATTCTACACACATATTTTGTTTCTAGCCTAGCAGAGCAACAGAGATTAGAAAGACCCCGGCTACTAAACATTGTATCTCAATGCCTAACACGTGGTTCTACCAACCTTTTAGTAGAAAAAACAAATTAGAACGTTTTAACATCCCTAAATGTACCCGTACCCGTGGCCCGCGGGTCCAAAAGTTGGACCCGGACCTGGAACGGCCCGCGGGTACCCGGACCCGGCGCCAACTCTGATTATACATATGCTGAAATATTTTTGACTGAAGGTTCAAGACAGGCTAAAAATAAGGATTTTTATCATAAAAGCAATATTATGTATGTATAAAGAAAGACATACAAAAGAGCCAAAATTTATTGAAAATTGAAAATTTAAAAATAAACATTTTATTTATTTATTGATGATGCAAATTTACGTAAAAATGCAAAAAAATGACTAAAAACGTATAATTTCCAACCGTAAATTGTGTTATCAGTCATAAGAAGCTCTAGTGGTGTTGTATGACCACGAAAATAGCCATTAAAAGAAAAATATAGTAATGCAATTAAGAATAATCACATTTTAAGGAAATGGCAGCTAAAATACCATGGACTAAAAATCTTTTTATATTAAAGGAATCATTAATTTTTGCTTCGAAGGAACTTCTTGCTCTTTAAAATATCTTAAGTATTAAAGTTATGTGATTATTAAAGTTGCATGATTATAGTATAGGCAGCGAAACAAACAGTAATTTAAGAGATAGCCATCATTTGATGGAAACAATAACTGGAATAGCAAATATTTTACTATAGTACAGGCTTGATTTTTCAGCCCTACTTCGAAAAACGTAAGGTGAACTGCCGTGATTTTGGCCGTCGGGGTGACATTGGACAATTTCAAAAATTAGATATGAGATTATCTCTTCGTCTCAACAAAGTATAACCAGTATACAAATGCTGTTACTATATGCACAGCATATAGTAAAAATTGTGTTTAGTATGGTTTGAGCAAATTGTTTCTATAATTAACCGTGAGATTATACTGGGTATCTAAATACAGACAGCGCCTTCCAAACAGAATCTTGTGTAAACAGCAAAACATTTCAGTAAATCGTGCTGAGAATTCAGATATGCTGGACGCTGGAGATTAAATTTTTATTTCTTTGACAAGACTACCACTACAGTGTCTATAAACAAGTAAATGGTTTCCAAAAAATTTAAATGCAGGTAAAATATTTAAAAGTTGAAAGCCAAATTGGAAAGAAGGGCGTATATTGAAGTTATATTTAACGAGGAAATGCACAGTTTTGATTACACAAAATAGCTAACGGATTACTTCTACAGGCTGTTCATTCATTACTGGAACTGTGATTGACTTTCGTCAATGCCGAATAAGTATATAGCTTTAAAGATAAATACTCAGCTTTCAAAGTTTTCTACTCCTGTAAAATTTAGTATTTTCTTAAAAATGTTGCTTCAATCTTATGTCCTGACAACACCAGTAGTATAGGAGACATCAAATGGGAGCTGTTTGTACAGGTGTATTGGAGTCAAATGGGAGCTAATTAATCATACAGGTAAGGTCATTAATCATGCAAGTAACTCTCCTAGCCATTGGTGCAGATGTTCTCAAGGTCATTGCTGGCCAATTTTTCCTTGGATTTAAGCTGGTCTTTGTGTCAATGCATTAAAGCTTATGCTTGTACTAAAATTGTAGCATAGTGTTAACAGATGCCTATACCATACCTGCCCTATATCTGCCTATACCTGCATATACTATACCTGCCCAAGTTAACCCATCTTGCCAGTGCAGTGGCACATCAAACAGATTAGAATAAAAATAATTGTAAGAGTTAGACTAGACAGAATGGAATGTACTCCCCGCCGGAAACATTTTGGGAGAGGGCATCTTCCCTTCTGTCCCCTTTTCTAGATGCAGGTTAATAGAAATTTAAAGGTTCGTCTTGTTCTGCCGAAAACTTAAGCAAAACTACAGGTTTCTTAAGATTTACTACAGGAAGGAAACTCTTGTAATTTTACTATTTGGATGTTTTCCAGAAAGTATCCTACAATAGTCTGAGTATCCTACAACAGTCAACAATAGCACAGGATCACTCTTGTAAGAAAACTACAAAAATGCCTATAGCTTCCATCAAACTCTCTAGGAGGGAATATTGGATAGAGGGAAATTTAAAAGATAGAGGGTACTCAAGAGTAGTATAGCCTGTGCCTACGCCCCTAAAATCGATACCTATGTTCAACATTAGTCTGGCAGCGGCCTGCCAGACGCATAAAAAACCCTCTTTCTTCAAAAAACCAGACGTCTCCTTGCAGCAACTATTGCGCAATCTGAAAAACAAACAGCAGCTGGCTGCTTGCGTAATAGCTTCCAGCGCCCCTGAAAACAACCCTCCACCACAGCTTCCGGCCCAAATCCCACCGCCGCCCCGCCCCCCGTGCTTAAGTTTTATCATTTGTTTAATGATGGAAATTATCAGTTTAATTAATGTATTAAGAAGGTGCCATTTCGGGGGGGGGGCTAAGAAATTATTAAATAACCTTTAATTTCAGAGCATGCCTACATTGATATTAAAACCAACCCCCCAAACTACGCTGCAGACACTTCCTTGCTGCTATTATTGCGCAACACCTAAAAGTCAAAAACAAACAGCACATCTGCTGTTTGCGTAAATCAGCTTTTGCTGACTACGCAAGCTTCCAGACTTCTAAAAATCAAACAGGCGCCACAAGTTCCTGCAATTAATAAATTTCGTCCCCGTCACACACTGAGCAGCAGCTGTGATTGGAAGCAATAGGTTTTTGCTGAAAAAAGTAGCAGGCTGAAAACCTGAAAACAGTCATAAAAAACGAAGCACCAGCTACTTTTGCAGCTGTTCTACACATCAGCTAAATTTTTCGAAGAAAAACAATTTAAAAGACCCATTCTGCGTAGCAGTATTTCACTTTGTCTATTTTCTTTCGCCGTGAGATGTCGCTCCGACTTTGTAATTTTTATTTTAACGTTATTCTATTTGCTCGAGTTTGAAAAGTTCTGCTGCTTTATTTGGATTATATTTTTGTGCTTTTCAGTTTATTCTCTGATCTTAAAAAGGTAAGTAATAAAATACTTTGTCACTGTTTAAATTTCTCTCCTAATGGGTCCGTCAACTTAAAACTGGCAGCAAAATGGACTCAGCGTTTGTTTTTTGTTTTTTGTTTTCCAAAACTAAAATCAAGATTTCGCAGATCGAATAAATTAAGCTACTTTCTGCAGGTTTAACGTATTTATTATTTTTATTTAAATATTAATTATATTAATTAAATATTAATTAATTAAATGTTAATTGTAATAAATGTTATTAAAGTTAATTATTTTTTCCAATTCTCCCAGCACCCTTGTCAGTAGACCTCCTTGTAGAGATGAGGACGAGCCGGACTTTTCCGGCTCGGCTCGGCTCGGGTCGCGAGAAAATGAGGTTGGCTCGGCTCGGCTCGGCTCGCGGTCATACCCGGCTCGGCTCGGCTCGGCTCGAGAAAATTATGAAACTGGGTCGGCTCGGCTCGCCAAGCTTGAAATTCGCTTGGAAGGTATTAAAAAGCTAAAGAAAATTTAAAATTAGGATGCAAGATTGAAAACTAAAAACAGTCTTCACTGATGGTCATTTTGTTTGAAGAAGTTGTGAAATATGACAAGGAAATTTGGTCGAATTCCGATTTTTGGTTTTTGTGGGCTCGGCTCGGCTCGGCTCGGAGTTTCAATTTCCCGGCTCGGCTCGGTTCGGGAGACATTGTTGCCGGCTCGGCTCGGCTCGGCTCGCGAGCCGAGCCGAGCCGTGCCGAGCCGAGCCGCGAGCCAAAATCCTCATCTCTACCTCCTTGCAGACCGCAGTCAAGAGGAGGAGAGGAGATAAGGGACAGAGAACTTGATCCCCGAGTAAAATACCGTGCGGTTAGAGACTGGTTCAAAATTATTTCTCCATGAAAACGTATATACTTTTCATTTATACGCCTTGAAAGCGTATTTTCCAAATCTTCCTGGGCCCTGTTGCACCAACCACTGATTACTGATTAATCAGTAATCAGTAATCAGTAATCAGTAAAATCTGTTGCACCAACATTACTGATTAAAATCAGTAATCAGTAATCAGTAATCAGTAAATAATCAGTAAATAATCAGTGAATAATCAGTAAGTTGTTGCACCAAACTATTTACTGATTACTGATTACTGATTATTTTCGCTTAAATTTAATCAGTCTCCTTTACCGTGATTATTGCATAATCAGTCTAATTTTTTAGTAATTAGGGGCATATTTCCTGAACTTATCCATTCATAAGTAGTAAATAATTTGTTATTAATTGAATTTCAACAATTTCTGGCAAATTATTCCTACTTCCGCTATAAATATTTTGCAGTAGTTTTCCAATCTTGGTAAGCCGATAAGTACAGCTAGCACTAAAATAAATAAAAATGGATACACTATCAAAAATTAAAAATATACTATAAATTTGTAAAATGTAGTAGTAAAGCTGGAATTAGATAAGTCCTTCTTTGTGTTAGGTTTCTGGGCCAGTTGTATATATTCCATTCCATACACAGCTAGATTTCTTGTTTAATCAGTAATCAGGAGATATATATGGACGTGAATTTCTCATCTAATCAGTAATCAGTAAATGTATATGAAGACGTGTATTTCTCACGTAATCAGTAATCAGTAATCAGCAATCAGTAATCAGTAGTCTTGTGCAACGGAAAATAACCTACTGATTACTGATTACTGATTGCTGATTACTGATTACTGATCACTGATTAAAAGTTGGTGCAACAGGGCCCTGGTTGCAGACATTGTGGCTGTATGTTAAATTTGTCCTTTGTAAGCTGTTTCCGACACGCACGCTTACAATGAAAGCTCAGGTTTTTATCACGAAAAAGAACTTCAAATCTTCGAGCTTCAATGACTTTAGACAAAAAAATCGCATCAGAAAGCGTATATACGTTTCCAATTAAAGCGTATCAAAAATGACGTATATACGCTTTCATTTTTGAACCTGTCCCTTATTGGCACAAAATGCATCGCAGTCACTCTCAAGGCAACGTCGTTCATACCAGATATAGTCTTGATACCAGCAACCAGCTATATGCAGCCGCTCCCGCTTGACAATAGCGACCAAGCAGGTGGAAAACTATGACGTCTGCTGGTTAGACGAGTAGGGAGAAAAGCAACGGCTGCAGAAAAGATAGGGAAGTTGAACAAACGCTCAGATAGAACAATGGGAAATACGGACGGCAATAGAGTTATCTAAAAATTGCATAATAATACTCTGATATATTTACTATATGCATATATTTACAATTTCTAACGCTACTTGTATGTACATCAGGCACAGGCAGTGTTTTACAAAGGCCGGGTTGAACCGGCCGGCGGCCGGCCGCTGAAAATTATCACCGGCCGGCAGGCCGTTGGCCATTCTTGGTCGGCGGCTTAATATGGTCAAGTCCAATTTCAAAATTCTAGGTTTTCATCCAGAATTTAAATTGAAAGCTGCATTTGACAAAATTAATTAGTTAATTAAATACGTAAATTTGAGGTGAGTAGCTTAAATCAGTCGATCTGCGAAATTTTGTTTTTAGTTTTGGAAAACAAAAACAAAAATCAAAAATCAAGCGCTTGTTTCTTGTTTTTTGATTTTTGTTTTGGAAAACAAAGAAAACAAAAATCAAAAATCAAACGCTTGTATTTTGATTTTTGATTTTTGTTTTGAAATCAAAAAACAAAAATCAAACGCTTGTTTCTTGATTTTTGATTTTTGTTTTGAAATCAAAAAAACAAAAATCAAACGCTTATTTCTTGATTTTTGTTTTTCAAGAGAACTTCAAAGCAATGACGGGTAACTTTGGAAAAAGTTTGATTTTTGATTTTTGTTTATTTGCTGGAAAAACAAAAAACAAATAACAAGCTGTTGTTTTTTGTTTTTTCAGTGAAAACAAAAAACAAAAAACAAAAATCAACGCGTTGTTTTTTGATTTTTGATTTTTAATATTTCCGAAAAATCAAATGATCGCGCAATACACTGACACATTTCCACTATTGCAGAGAGATAATGTTTTTGTTTTGGTCTAAAAGTTCTTCCATCGCGAGAAAACTCAATATGCATTTGTTAATAGTGTACCGTACATTTGGCACATACGCTGAATGAATACCAGTAGCAACCTCACCAAACCAACAACACACAAGATGCTCAATAAAACGATCGAAATTTGCTACAGGACAGCTTAGGCTATGCATGTTCAGTTCTTTGGAAAACACATTTCTTTATAACTAATTGTAAGTTTCTGAAGTTGTGAGAAATGAGCTTTTATCTACCAGAACATTTCCTGTGGGTACATTACACATTGACAAATTTTAGTCATTCAGAAGCAGAGTTGACAGTCGGTCCTGGTTTTATCATAATCACCATCTTTTTCTCCGTTTGCATTTAGGAAACATTTTGGAAAAAATTTTGTTCTTGAAAACTTTTGCAACTTTTTACTGTCAAATAGTGATGTCTCAGCACCTGAAACTAAAAATATTTTCAGTCAGTACATATCAGTTTCAGCAACTAAGAAGGAGGGATGAATAATTACCGCAGTGATAATACATACTACTTCCCGTAACAAGTTGATTAATTAAGGATTTAAGGGTACGTATTAGATGCCAACGTTAACTCCTCATGGATTGTAGAGGCAGATATTTTGAAGTTCTCTGAATCCGCCAGAGAACCTTATTGCAATACTGAAAACCGCAAACTGAAATAGTGGAATTTCCAAGGTGCAGCTAACAAATAATTGGAGAATGGGATTGAGAGTCTACCATACTCTATTCAGCAGCTGAAAATTAGTTAGAACTGTTCAGAGAGAAAATGAAAATAAAAACCTAAAACTGAAACTGAAACTGAAAATATTGTAGCTCGACGCCTGAAACAGAAATTCCAACAAAAATCGACTCTTGAAACTAAAACTGAAACTGATTCTGAAATTATTTCAATTTGCCGCCTGAAACTGAAACTGAAATTTAACTGAAAACCAAAAATTCGAAACTGAAATCACTGCTTGTCTGAATAATGTTACTCATATCTCCCGCCTTTGCTACATAGAAAACATACCAGCAAAATTCTGAACCTACCCGCAAAATACCCGCGCGGGTAGTGCGGGTAGGCGAATTTCTTAATACTTACGGGAAGCGGGTACCCGCGGCCCGCTTACAACTCTGGTTACAGCTGCGTGCGACTACCGCAGGAGTGTTTACATATTACTGCCCACTCCAAAGATGGATGTGATAGCAAATTATATATACCTATACCGTTTTAGCGGTTTCTATCATGCATTTATTTTGTACCAATAAAATTAGGAATGATCATAGCATAGCTCGTAGAACTACGACGAAATTTCAAGCTTGACATTATATAAATATTTACTGGAAGCAGCCCTTCGCAATCTCTACCGAAAGATAGATTTGTAGGCTGTAGCAAGCTGTAAAGTAACATTGTTTTCACACAAACAGTTGATTATACACAGAGTTGGCTCCGGGTCCAAAATTTTAGATCCGGCCCGGACCCGGATCCGTCCAGACACGGATCCGGGTACCCGGTCTAAACAAGGACCAGTTTGCATTTCAAACCTTCACTGCATTCTTAAATTTCACTGCAACTTTACTAGTGTAATAGTGTGAATAAAACCTGTGATAAGCTTTAGGTAAATTTATTTTACGCTTGACGACAATTTTTATATGATTTGAATGTTAGGGATCTAATTTGAATATTGGTGGCAGTTTTTGCCATGAGTCCAGAAAGAGGGTGTGAGGCTGTCCATCTGATAAGTTACGATTGCTCTGGAGGAAAGAAGGTGAACGAAAGTTTGGCGGCTTGTATTTGAAAACAATGTCCTAGATCTACTTTTGCGTGCACTGCAAAATTATATACTAAGTTATTAATTCGAGTTATCATATTTCTACTTCCAATTCTACACACATATTTTGTTTCTAGCCTAGCAGAGCAACAGAGATTAGAAAGATCCCAGCTGCTAAACATTGTATCTCAATGCCTAACACGTGGTTCTACCAACCTTTTAGTAGAAAAAACAAATTAGAACGTTTTAACATCCCTAAATGTACCCGTACCCGCGGCCCGCGGGTCCAAAAGTTGGACCCGGACCTGGAACGGCCCGCGGGTACCCGGACACGGCGCCAACTCTGATTATACATATGCTGAAATATTTTTGACTGAAGGTTCAAGACAGGCTAAAAATAAGGATTTTTATCATAGAAGCAATATTATGTATGTATAAAGAAAGACATACAAAAGAGCCAAAATTTATTGAAAATTGAAAATTTAAAAATAAACATTTTATTTATTTATTGATGATGCAAATTTACGTAAAAATGCAAAAAAATGACTAAAAACGTATAATTTCCAACCGTAAATTGTGTTATCAGTCATAAGAAGCTCTAGTGGTGTTGTATGACCACGAAAATAGCCATTAAAGGAAAAATATAGTAATGCAATTAGGAATAATCACATTTTAAGGAAATGGCAGCTAAAATACCATGGACTAAAAATCTTTTTATATTAAAGGAATCATTAATTTTTGCTTCGAAGGAACTTCTTGCTCTTTAAAATATCTTAAGTATTAAAGTTATGTGATTATTAAAGTTGCATGATTATAGTATAGGCAGCGAAACAAACAGTAATTTAAGAGATAGCCATCATATGATTGAAACAATAACTGGAATAGCAAATATTTTACTATAGTACAGGCTTGATTTTTCAGCCCTACTTCGAAAAACGTAAGGTGAACTGCCGTGACTTTGACCGTCGGGGTGACATTGGACAATTTCAAAAATTAGATATGAGATTATCTCTTCGTCTCAACAAAGTATAACCAGTATACAAATGCTGTTACTATATGCACAGCATATAGTAACAATTGTGTTTAGTATGGTTTGAGCAAATTGTTTCTATAATTAACCGTGAGATTATACTGGGTATCTAAATACAGACAGCGCCTTCCAAACAGAATCTTGTAAACAGCAAAACATTTCAGTAAATCGTGCTGAGAATTCAGATATGCTGGACGCTGGAGATTAAATTTTTATTTCTTTGACAAGACTACCACTACAGTGTCTATAAAAAAGTAAATGGTTTCCAAAAAATTTAAATGCAGGTAAAATATTTAAAAGTTGAAAGCCAAATTGGAAAGAAGGGCGTATATTGAAGTTATATTTAACGAGGAAATGCACAGTTTTGATTACACAAAATAGCTAACGGATTACTTCTACAGGCTGTTCATTCATTACTGGAACTGTGATTGACTTTCGTCAATGCCGAATAAGTATATAGCTTTAAAGATAAATACTCAGCTTTCAAAGTTTTCTACTCCTGTAAAATTTAGTATTTTCTTAAAAATGTTGCTTCAATCTTATGTCCTGACAACACCAGTAGTATAGGAGACATCAAATGGGAGCTGTTTGTACAGGTGTATTGGAGTCAAATGGGAGCTAATTAATCATACAGGTAAGGTCATTAATCATGCAAGTAACTCTCCTAGCCATTGGTGCAGAATGTTCTCAAGGTCATTGCTGGCCAATTTTTCCTTGGATTTAAGCTGGTCTTTGTGTCAATGCATTAAAGCTTATGCTTGTACTAAAATTGTAGCATAGTCTTAACAGATGCCTATACCATACCTGCCCTATATCTGCCTATACCTGCATATACTATACCTGCCCAAGTTAACCCATCTTGCCAGTGCAGTGGCACATCAAACAGATTAGAATAAAAATAATTGTAAGAGTTAGACTAGACAGAATGGAATGTACTCCCCGCCGGAAACATTTTGGGAGAGGGCATCTTCCCTTCTGTCCCCTTTTCTAGATGCAGGTTAATAGAAATTTAAAGGTTCGTCTTGTTCTGCCGAAAACTTAAGCAAAACTACAGGTTTCTTAAGATTTACTACAGGAAGGAAACTCTTGTAATTTTACTATTTGGATGTTTTCAGAAAGTATCCTACAATAGTCTGAGTATCCTACAACAGTCAACAATAGCACAGGATCACTCTTGTAAGAAAACTACAAAAATGCCTATAGCTTCCATCAAACTCTCTAGGAGGGAATATTGGATAGAGGGGAGATTTAAAAGATAGAGGGTACTCAAGAGTAGTATAGCCTGTGCCTACGCCCCCGTAAAGTCCGATACCTATATTCAACATTAGTCTCGCAGCGGCCTGCCAGACGCATAAAAAACCCCTCTTTCTTCAAAAAACCAGACGTCTCCTTGCAGCAACTATTGCGCAATCTGAAAAACAAACAGCAGCTGGCTGCTTGCGTAATAGCTTCCCAGCGCCCCTGAAAACAACCCCCTCCACCACAGCTTCCGGCCCCAAATCCCACCGCCGCCCCGCCCCCCCGTGCTTAAGGGTTTTATCATTTGTTTAATGATGGAAATTATCAGTTTAATTAATGTATTAAGAAGGTGCCATTTCGGGGGGGGGGGCTAAGAAATTATTAAATAACCTTTAATTTCAGAGCATGCCTACATTGATATTAAAACCAACCCCAAACTACGCTGCAGACACTTCCTTGCTGCTAGTTATTGCGCAACACCTGGTAAAGTCAAAAACAAACAGCACATCTCCTGTTAAGCCTGCGTAAATCAGCTTTTGCTGCCTACGCAAGCCTCCAGACTTCTAAAAAAATCAAACAGGCGCCACAAGTTCCTGCAATTAATAAATTTCGTCCCCGTCACACACTGAGCAGCAGCTGTGATTGGAAGCAATAGGTTTTTGCTGAAAAAAGTAGCAGGCTGAAAACCTGAAAACAGTCATAAAAAAACGAAGCACCAGCTACTTTTGCAGCTGTTCTACACATCAGCTTTCGCAAATTTTTCGAAGAAATGCAATTTAAAGACCCTATTCGGCGTAGCAGTATTTCACTTTGTCTATTTTCTTTCGCCGTGAGATGTCGCTCCGACTTTGTAATTTTTTTTGAACGTGTTATTCTATTTGCTCGAGTTTGAAAAAGTTCTGCTGCTTTTATTTGGATTATATTTTTGTGCTTTTCGAGTTTATTCTCTGATCTTAAAACGGTAAGTAACAAAATATTTGGTCACTGTTTTAAATTTCTCTCCT
>JASAND010015650.1:0-48369 GCA_030248195.1 Trissonchulus latispiculum
TCCGGTTATAACCAAGGGGTCAAAAGTCGCGGTTAACCCCTGGGCCAGGCTGCTAGTGGGACGGTGGGAGGGCTATTTAGCCTAATGGTGGTTACGCCCACCTAAGTCAGGCAGTCCCTGACCCGTAAGTATCCACTCCCGCCCACCTAAGGTACCGTGGGTGTGGTAACTTGTCTCAGGTGGCTAAATTTCACCTACTAATAATACATATATTAAGTGTCCTAAAGTTTGTAGAATTAGTACCATAGTCGACCACTCAATCACTTTTCAATGATCTTATAATTCCCGGATTTTTCGGTATGTAATAATCGTAATGAGACTCTAACGTGTACTACAAAAAAATTTAATTTATATGATTAAATGTCACGATTGTGGAATGATGTACGTTGGTGAAACGAAAAGAAGACTTAAAGATAGAATCGGCGAGCATTTATATTCAATACGTACACAGTCTAGATCTGGATGTTCCGAGTTGATAGAACATTTTAATAGTGGAATATGTAAGTCTTATAGTGTAAGGGTTTTGGAAACTTTGCATAATTCTACGAATGAAGACGTTAATAAGAAGTTGAGACTAGAACGAGAAAGTTATTGGATTAAAACTTTACGTACAAAATTTCCGTATGGTTTAAACTATATAGTGAAAGGCATAGAAAGTGATAAAGCAATTTTTAAAAATTTTTATACTTATAATGATATAAACAAAGTTAAATATAGAGGAAAGAAAATTCCTAGAAGTTTATGCCATAAATGGAACGTAGAAGAAGTGGAAGAGCAGATTAATGAACTGCGGACTTTTATGCAAAATGATCCTATTCGTTTTAGAAAAGAAATATGTTCTTATGTATTTACTAAACCTAAACAAATGCTGAAATTACTTTTCACGAAACTTTTAGAACTAAAACCTAGTACTTTTATTGAATTGATGCGAGACCTGGTTTATGCAAAACTTCAGGAAGGACAAAAACATGAAACACTTAATCGAAGTAATAAAGAAACAATAGTAATTCCTTTTTCTAATAAACTAATGGATTTTTTAAATTTAAGAAAAATCTTCAGTACAAATGAAGATAAATGGGTATCGTCAACAGAACGTGGTAAGAAATATGCGAATCCGATGGTATTGTACTCTTATGACGCACCGATTTCGAGTTTCATATTTAATTATAGACAAGTTATCTCAGATATAGATATTAATGAATTTCTTTCTAATTCTAACTCTTGTGAATGCGCTGACTCTGATTTATGTGATTCTAACCATGGGCATATCATTACAGGGAATTTAGATATTATTGAAAATAAAGAGCTAAAAAGTTTATTTGAAAAAGGTCCCAAATATAGATTAGCCAAAAAGATAGATTTTGAAAGATGTTGTATTGATTTATCAAAATCGCTAAGCGATTATATAGATAGATATTGTGATAAATACAATATTTTAAAAGAAGAATTAAATCATTGGAAATACTCTGTCCTTGATTCTTGTAAATTAGTACTCCGAGAAAAGATGTTTAAATTAAAAAAGCGAAAACCGCATTTTTCAACTTTTTCAGATGAAATATTGTCTAATACCGCAAATCAATATCTGAAAACTTTAAAAGATAAATTTGTAATTACTGTTATTGATAAAGCGGCACAGAATTTTAGTTTTATATGTAAAACTTTTTATGTTAACCAACTTTTAAAAGAGATTGGGTATACTAGTCCGTTGCCTCATTATCAATTAATTGATACAACAGAAGATGATATTAAAAATACATTAAGAGAAAAATATGGTTTAAATCAAAATGAAACTTTAGGTAGTATTCCTTTTCCTCGTATGCTTCCTAAATTTCACAAAAATCCTATTAAATTTAGAATTATTATAGCAAGTAGTCAATCTTTTTTAAAACGTATTTCTTCTACGGTTTCGCGCTGCTTGAAATTAATATATGAAAAGATACAAAATTATTGCAAAGTAATGGAAAGAAATGGTAGATATCGAATTAAATTCTTCTGGATAATTAAAAGTTCAGAAACGTTAATTAATGCTTTACATAAACTTAATAAATCGACATATGCTAATTCAGTATATACATACGATTTTACGGAAATGTACACTTCACTTGAACATGAAGTTATTATTAAAAATATGGAAGAACTTTTAGACAAATTTATGGGCAATAGTATTATATCAGCTACTCCAAAAACGGCTTTTTGGACAAACAAAATAGATTCAATAAATGCTATTACAAAAGAAAAACTTATGCTATATTAAATGCATAGTTCACAATACGTATTTTCGTGTTGGTAACTTAGTTTTTCATCAAAAAATTGCCATCCCCATGGGAACAGATTGTGCACCTTTTATTGTAAATCTTATTCTTTTTAACTGTGAATTTAACTATATGAAAATTGTTTTATACTCCAAAGATTGGAAAGCTGCAAGCTTGTTATTAAATATTTTTCGTTACATGGACGATTTAACTGTGTTCAATGATAGAAATAAATTTGAAAGCATAATTTCAGACATGTATCCCATTTCCTTAACTTTAGTTCGTCAAAATGATAATCCTTTTTCAGCAGAGGTTCTTGATATTAACATTGAAATTATAGATAAATGTTTATTTTTAAGCCATTTGATAAAACAGAAAAATTTAATTTTAAAACTATAAAATTTCCTCATATTAATAGTAATTTTTCTACTGTACGTGCTTATATTATCTTTAGAAATGAATTAGACCGTCTGTGGAAATTATCCGAAAATGTTGACTTTTGGAAATATGCAGTTAATAATTTAATTCAAAAGTTATATCCTAGAGGATATTCAATTACCAAACTCAAAAATGAAATAAACAATTTTAAATCGAAAAAAGCTCAGA
Organism: Trissonchulus latispiculum; assembly: GCA_030248195.1. Lineage (NCBI taxonomy): Eukaryota > Metazoa > Nematoda > Enoplea > Enoplida > Ironidae > Trissonchulus > Trissonchulus latispiculum. The sequence goes on from JASAND010015650.1 coordinate 2,859, forward strand.
ATACGTTTAACATACTCCATTCATTTCATATTTAAAATTTAAACCGAAAATTATTTTATGACGACAACAGCTGTTGTAATTTACTAAAATTATCTGTGTACTCACATTCACGTCACACATGGAACAGTACATATCCGCCCAGTTTCCCCATGCCAGGTGCGCACCTGGTGAGGCTGGGCGGTGAGACGCATGGGGCTATGAGCACTCATCTTTAGGATATGTACTTTAATTCCATGACACATATTTGTATTTTTTAAATTGTAGCACATGTATGTACCTAATTTTTGTAATGCATAATATTTAATATAGAATGCACCTAAATCTGAGTTTAATTGTTGTCTTTTTGTGTTGGTTTTTATAATTATTCCTGGTTCAACGGATAGCATGTATATATGATTTTAGTATACACTTATGAAATTGTTGTTACTTAAGGTTAGCTTTAGTTTAACCTTTTGTTTCTCTCCATTTTTTCATATGAAAATCCTTCATTTGAAGGAGATTAATAATGCTGTCATTCATAATGGATGACGGAACCTTATGAATACCCGTCGCTTTTTGGCGCTCGGGGATATTTTACTGTTTTATATGTGGGCATTAATTCTTTGTAAAGCGCATATGTGCTTAACATCACGCATGAATGGAGTTGATCGCCAGGGGACGAAACGACGTTCCTTTATTAAAAATGGGTGGTCAATTTCAAAGCAAAATAACCTGATTGTAAGCCCCTGATGAGTCCCACAATCAGGTCAGTCGGGCATAACAAGGCGGTCCGTATATGCGATCACAGTGCACAATGATACTATATGTCACAGCTGTATAGTCGTGCAAGTCTCAATCGTTTTTGTCAACATTAACTTGGTCTTTTGTGTAAATTTGCTTTGTCCTTGACAATCTGGAACGGTTGAGGGTTGCTCCCACCAGGTTGTCTTGGGCCGGTGCGGATGCGCATCTTATAGTAGTTTTTATGAAATACATTGAAAGGTGTTTGTTTTTACGGCAGTGACTAAAAAGTTTATACGTACGTATATGTGTTTTCATATGAAAATCCTTCATTTGAAGGAGATTAATAATGCTGTCATTCATAATGGATGACGGAACCTTATGAATACCCGTCGCTTTTTGGCGTTCGGGGATATTTTACTGTTTTATATGTGGGCATTAATTCTTTGTAAAGCGCATATGTGCTTAACATCACGCATGAATGGAGTTGATCGCCAGGGGACGAAACGACGTTTCTTTATTAAAAATGGGTGGTCAATTTCAAAGCAAAATAACCTGATTGTAAGCCCCTGATGAGTCCCACAATCAGGTCAGTCGGGCATAACAAGGCGGTCCGTATATGCGATCACAGTGCACAATGATACTATATGTCACAGCTGTATATATAGTCGTGCAAGTCTCAATCGTTTTTGTCAACATTAACTTGGTCTTTTGTGTAAATTTGCTTTGTCCTTGACAATCTGGAACGGTTGAGGGTTGCTCCCACCAGGTTGTCTTGGGCCGGTGCGGATGCGCATCTTATAGTAGTTTTTATGAAATACATTGAAAGGCGTTTGTTTTTACGGCAGTGACTAAAAAGTTTATACGTACGTATATGTGTTTTCATATGAAAATCCTTCATTTGAAGGAGATTAATAATGCTGTCATTCATAATGGATGACGGAACCTTATGAATACCCGTCGCTTTTTGGCGCTCGGGGATATTTTACTGTTTTATATGTGGGCATTAATTCTTTGTAAAGCGCATATATATGTGCTTAACATCACGCATGAATGGAGTTGATCGCCAGGGGACGAAACGACGTTTCTTTATTAAAAATGGGTGGTCAATTTCAAAGCAAAATAACCTGATTGTAAGCCCCTGATGAGTCCCACAATCAGGTCAGTCGGGCATAACAAGGCGGTCCGTATATGCGATCACAGTGCACAATGATACTATATGTCACAGCTGTATAGTCGTGCAAGTCTCAATCGTTTTTGTCAACATTAACTTGGTCTTTTGTGTAAATTTATGTAACTTTATGTAACTTCAGACCACGCAGGTCAACGGTAAGCCAACTGCTACAAACCTTGAATGAATGGACTCGTGCTCTGGATCAAAAAATGTTGATTGATACTCTTTATCTTGACATAGCAAAAGCTTTTGATTCAGTTTCACATACAAAATTGATAGTTAAATTGCAAAAATATGGCATTTCTGGTCAGTTGTTGGAGTGGTTCAAAGCTTATCTTCAAGGTAGACAACAATACGTTTGTGTTAATGACGCTGAATCATGTTTGCAACAAGTTGTCTCCGGTGTACCCCAGGCATGGGCGCACCCAGGGGGGGGGTTTTGGGGGTTCCGACCCCCCCCCCTTTTTGTCCGACCCCCCGGAAATTTTTGGGGAGAAAGCAAAAATTGAGCTATTTTTAGTGCATAAAATTAAAAACTATGAAAATTTTTCTCGCCTGCGGCGCTTTTCTATCTGAATTTTCAAAATTTTTCGGGCCTGCGGCGCTTTTCTATCTCGATTTTTATTTATTTTTATCGCCTCCGGCGCTTTTCTATCTCGATTTTTATATTTTTTCTCGCCTGCGGCGCCTTTCTACCTGAATTTAAAAATTTTTCTCGCCTGCGGCGCTAATGTTTAATAACTTTTACAACGTTTTGGCGCCTCCGGCGCTTTTTTACCTCAATTTTTCGCGCCTGCTCCACTTTTCTATTTTTCTATTTCCATTTTACTGAACTTCCGCGCATACGGTACTATTCTATCTCGATTTTAACAAATTAAAATTTTAACAATGCGCCTGGTACAGCTTTTTTTCAAATCTTTTCAAGCTTTCCAATACAAATTTTGCCATTATATATGTCACAGAATTTCTCAACTTTTATTGAAATCTTTTTAAAGATTTTCATTACGGCTTTTTTCAAAGTTTCAAAAATTTTCTCAACTTCTGGGGGGCTCCGCCCCCCAGACCCCCCGCGTCGACTGGCAACTAGTCTTAAATCTCGCCATTTTTGCTGCTCCCAAAATGAACTCTGTAGAAAACTTTGCCGCCCCCCCCCACGCGTAAACGTGTCAGGCGAAAGCAAAAAATTTTTTCGGCTCGACCCCCCCCCTTTTCAAAATCCTGGGTGCGCCCCTGACCCCAGGGTAGTGTTTTGGGACCAAGATTGTTTACTTTGTTCATGAATGATATTGAAGATTGTCTAGTGTGTATGTCAGCTAAAATTTATGCAGATGATACAAAATTTTATTGCTTTTTCAATGATGTTTCGTCATGTGATTTGATCCAAACTGATATTTGCAACATTGGGAACTGGGCCAAGAAAAACCAATTGAAAATAGCATTTCAAAAATCCAACATTGTACATCTTGGTTATAATAACCCAATGAAAGCTTACTATATGGATTTCTTGGAGATTCCCCACGTTGCAGAGATCAGGGATCTGGGATTACTAATATCAGCTGACCTAAAAGTTACCACGCATTGCATTAGCCTAGCCAAAACAGGATTGCAAATGGTAAATTTAATCTTTAGAAATTTTTATTCGAAATCAAGAACATTCCTACTGAAGCTTTACACAACGTTTGTTAGACCAAAGCTTGAATATGCTACCGAAGTGTGGAATCCTTATCTACAAAAAGATGTTGAAATAATGGAAAAAGTTCAGCGAAATTTTACTAAACGTTTACCGGGCCTCAAAACCTTTTCTTATTCTGACAGGCTAAACCATCTGCAACTAGAAACACTTGAACTGCGAAGACAGCGTCGCGATTTAGCTATGGTGTACAAGATTGTGTATGGTTTAATTAATCTTGATTTTAATGATTTCTTCACTTTTACTGATATGCCTACAAGAGGTCATTCTTTAAAGCTTGCGGTGAATCCTGTTCGATTAGATGTAAGAAAGCACTATTTCAGTGAAAGAGTTGTTAAATTCTGGAATAGTCTCCCTGATGACGTTGTTACGGCAGATACGCTTAATATGTTTCGTAACCATATTGCAAACATTACTTTTCAGCCTGTTACAGAAGGTCGGGTACTTGCAGTCGACTCTCGGCCCAACCCGAACCTCCATAACCAGTGATGTAAATAAACTAACCTGTCCATTTGATGCTGCATTTTCAATGGCACATGAGATCTCAAAACAAGCTACCTAGGTCGGGTTTTTTGACTCATACTAACTAAAAAAGAGTTGAATTTTACACAGGAAGTGTCAGAATCGTGCTACGACAATTTTTAGGACCTGTGAGGGGTGGGTTTATTTTCCCCCATTTGGGTTTTTCCCCCCATTGGGTTTTTTCCCCCGCTACTTTTTGCATTATACCGGCCTAACTGTACAACCTAGAGAAGTGCAAATGGGCTTAAAAGAAAGTTCTAAGTACGCCAAGTACGATGGTATATAGAGTTCTCAGTCAGCCCTTATAACAAAAAAGTTCCAGCCAAAATCCGAAAAAGTGGGTTTTTCCCCCCATGGCTATACTTGTAGTACTGCTCGAGTACTTTACGATGGTAACATTTTTACCCCTCCCAGACCTCTAATTAGCTGGCACCAGGCCAACACTGTCTCCAGGGGGCCGCGCAGACGCCTTTATACCCATATTATGTAGTTTCTCACAGAAATGCATTTTATATTTCCGTCGGCATTTTGTACAGTTTTTTTAAACAAGTTACGTACGTATATGTATACGTACTTGCAGAGGACAACCCCGTCCTTCAGAGTCTCCACAAACTCATCCATGTCTCCATTCGTGCTGATCTGTTGTCCGCTCACTTCCGCAATCCATTCCAGAATTTCCGTTGCCAATCTGGCATCAAACTTGCTTCGAACCTAAAAACAACTCCACATATTTTTAAATGTATCGTGACGTACATACGTATCTACATGTGTTCGTAGTTCAGTGAAATGTAGTGTAGGTATCACAGTATCCGGGTTTACTTTAGTGGAAGCGGGCGGGGGAAGCGCCCCCCACTTGTCTCCGGTTCCCATCCCCACTCGGCCCCAAGCCCACATTTTTGGGCTTCCCGCTCCCACGCACATTGAAGCGCCCCGAAATTGCCTAATCTTAAATATTTTTGGTAAAAAAGTTCAAAAACTGTTGCGACTTTGCAGAAACTTTTTCAGTCAACAATCGTCTTCGGGTGCTAAACTGACTTCCTCAGCACTTTTAAGCTTAGTTATAACAGCACATAAAGAAAACGTGATAGTATTACTGTATTTTGGCGATTTTAGTCCATATCCCATTCCCCCACTTTGACCTTCCCATCCCCACTGGTGGGGGGCGGGGCCCACCCCCACTTTTTGCGCCAAAAGTAAACCCAGAATATCAAGCATCTCTCTATGCGTATACGACTTTGAAGTACATATGTTGAGGGCTCCCAGTCCAACCCAAAATTTTTAAAAATGGTCAAATTTGCAGGAAAAATGAGCTAAAATATTCTTTATGACCCCCAAAATGGGGGTCCGAACCCTCCTCCGATACAAACCACCGTCCATATTTGTCACACTCAACAACAAAGCGAATCAATGCCGCCACCGTCACCCGCACACACCAATCGCCAATTCCAAGCTTTGTAGAGCTGTTAAAACTAAGAAACAGGAACACGAGTCAAACACCTACTTTGGCATAAGCTTCAGCGGCTAATCCTGATTTCTCAACTCGTGACATTATTGCAACCGACGGACAATGGACAGAGATCAGTGAGATTTATAGGAAGGATACAATATAGAGGCCTAAGCGTCCAAAATTAGTCTGAAATGGAGGTACGTAAGAAATTACGCATAAAATATACAATATATATAGTCAAGCGGGAAAAAACCCACTTTTCAGATGTTTGGCCAGAACTTTTTACTGGTTTGAGATATTGAAATACTGACTATACAGGCTGCTAGGCCTAGTCGTAAGCTTTCTTTTGAGCTATAGAACACCTCTCTAAGGTGCGCCGTTAGTGAGAAAAATTGTCCCAAACTGGCGGGAAAAAACCCAATGCGGGAAAAAACCCATATGCGGGAAAAAACCCACCCCGAAAATTTTTTGGCAAGTTGCCAGGAGCATTTCTAACCGTTCCAAATGAAAGAGCGGGTTGTTTTTAGTACAACTGCATCAAAATATAATATTAGTTTTTGTTGAAAAATTGAGGACATAGTGACTTTTGAAAATTTGATATGTTTAACACATAAACATAGGCAAATTTTGGAAATTTTTTAAAATTGTTTATTTTCGGCAGTTTAAGCATCCTATCGTATAGAAAACGCGTTTTTCTTGTATTTAGAGCCAAACTAGACCCATTTTAAGGCAAAATAAGCATTTTTGGACAAATTGAAATTTTGGCTTGAAATGGCACCATGTCCGATTTTGACCCCCTGAACCTCCCATAACAGTTCGAATCCAGGTAAAACCTATACCAATTTAATCTATAGGCTCTATTAAACAAACGTATGTATTCGTTTAACCTTTCCTGCTAATGCTTAGAAAAATTTTCAATTTTGAAAAGGGGTTTTTTTCCCCGCATGTGGGTTTTTTTCCCGCCAACTCTAGGTCACCCCCAGGTCGCACCGGAGGGGTTAGAGCAGTGGGGCATATATCATTATGATGCGCAACAGATGCCCTACACATACATACAATCCGCTTTGGTCTAAGTCTTTCCAGTAGTTCAGGGTGGCCAGGCAGTTTGCCAAATTTCGGTACTTGGACGGACCAAAATTTTCGAAAATTTCAAAGTCCCAAAAAATTTGCTGGGAAGCAGTGGGAGCGACAATAATACACCCTCCAGGGTTATTTTGGATGCTCTTCAAGATAGCCTATTAAAATCCTAGATAGCTCATACCGGTAAGCCCACACTGGGGGTGGGTTTTTTCCCGCATTGGCGAGTGGGTTTTTTTCCCGCTTGACTATATAGGTATACACAAAATATATACTAAAGTTAGGCAGGGCGTGCATATATAAAAAGCTTATTTGTAAAAGATATTTAAAAATATAATTTATAACATTTTCCCGCACTCCCTACTTATGAAGCTGGGGGACGACAAAAGGTTGACCCTACCTAAGTCTGGCTTTTTCCTACAGGGGGGGGGCGGCCCCCCCAGAATTTCGTTCCCCCAGACTTGGGTCGCCCCCCCAGGATTCGGGCCTTCCCCCCCCAGAACTTTTAAGTGCACGGAAAAATAGGGTTTTGAGGGTAATTTTGAAAAATTTTTCCGGCTTCGCCGGATTTTTAGACATTTTTAAGCATTTTTTAGCTATTTTAAGCTTAAATTTAGGTTAAAAATAGTTAATATTTTAGTTCAGTAGCAAAAAATAGCTATTTTTTAAGCATTTTTCGAAAAAATTTTCTCCCCCCCCCAGAAATCCGTGCCCCCCCAGACCTGGGGAGGGGACCGCCCCCCAGAAATTTTTGCCTAGGAAAAAGCCAGCTAAGTCTTGATCTAGAATTATATATATCTGTTGTGATGGCGGCTGCCCCCCTCCCACTTTTCAGAATCCCCCACTTGAGACTTTTTGGGCTTCCCCTCCCAATGACCTTGAAATACCCAGAAACTGCCATATTTTAAAGATTTTTTGTTAGAAAACAGGCTAAGTTAACTGTATTTTTAGATTTGTTATCACAAACTTTGTGGGGGGAGTGAAAATTGGTCCAAAATTGTTAAAGGGTAAATGCTTCAATAATTTTCAAAATTGCCCAAATTTTATTTCATGAACATTCTGACGACATATTGACCTTATTTTGGACTTGGGGCCGGGACAACCCCGGCAATGTTTGGAGGACGCCCTCCTCCAAAAGTCGAGACGTTCCCCTTGTGCGCAGACTGCACGCACAATTGGCCAAAATTTGGCATTAATTTTGCAAACATTTTCAAAACACGACATCCCCTAAAAATCTTCAAACCCCTGCCTAAATTTTTGAAAATTTTTAGGCATGGAAATGTTTTAAAAAAATTAGTGAGCAAAAATCGGTTCAAGCGTATATTCTAAAGATAGCAAGAATTGAGAAAATTTTTCACTTCAATTCCCGACGTTAGCATTTGTTCATTCGTTCATTCCCTTCATATATATATATACCAGGGGCGCAGCCAGGGGGCATGCGGGGCATGCGGCCGCATGCCCCGTCAGGATTCGGAAATAAAAATTAACCCGACGAAAGGAAAGCATAGATGCAAAAATTTCTTGACTTCGCTTGCTAATTAAATCTGTTTGTCCTTTGAAAGTACTAGAATATTGGTGTGAGTCTGTTCAAGCAACCCTACTTCTAAAGTCAACAGTGAAGTGTATATATCTAAATTTATTCAAGCACAATTTTCGGCTTTATTCCTAAGCATAGTTTTTTGCGTCAGGGGCTGTGTCATAACGCAAACTTTTTGGCGTGAAGTAAAATGAAATTTGTCCTGACGCAGCTGGATTTCAGCTCTAACTGGAAGAAAATTTTATGCAAAAGCTACCACAAAAACAACTAGCGTATTCCTTGGAATTTTTATGGGGGGCTACTAGTGATGGGCACTGGATATCCGGATATCCGGATAATTTTTACATCCGGATAATATCCGATTTGAGAAAAATATCCGGATATCCGTATATCCGTGAACATTTCAGTCAAAACAATGAAAAATTAGCAAATTTTTGACAAAAATTTTAAAATATTTTTCAAAATTCTTAGGAAAATATTTTTGAAACGAAGGTTGCGGCTTGGTTGCATGATAGACATTCACAGCCTGCCGAAAAATTGACAGAAAAATTGAAAATTTAACTGCAAAATCGAAAAATTTTCTTGAAGTTAAGTTTGGAATAGGCGGATAACCGGATATCCGGATATCCGTTAACGCAAAATAGGCGGATATCCGGATATGAAAAAATATCCGGTGCCCATCACTAGGGGCTACTTTAGCGGCTTTTTTCGAAATTTGATTTTTGTGTAAAAATTGCTCGCTGTAAAAATGATTAATTTTAAGTGGTTTTTAGGCTGAAAGTGAAAATTTTGTTAAAAATCCTGAGTCTGCGAACTTGTCGTTAAATACGTATATATTTCTGACGCCCGCCGAGTAGCATACAGTGTAACATTGATGATTTATAGCTATGCTCACAAAAACAATCACCCAAAAATTCACATAAGTTTGGCTGCCGAGGCTCAACTTAGGAGCACACCCAAGGGGGCTGGAGGGGCCCCTGTCAGGTTTCGAAGTCCGCAAAATTAAGAAGCAGAAAGGAGAAAAGCAGAAAAAACAAAAATTGTGTATAGTCAGGCGGGAAAAAAACCCACTCGCCAATGCGGGAAAAAACCCACCCCCAGTGTGGGCTTACCGGTATGAGCTATCTAGGATTTTAATAGCCTATCTTGAAGAGCATCCAAAATAACCCTGGAGGGTGTATTATGGTAGCTCCCACTGCTTCCCTGCAAATTTTTTGGGACTTTGAAATTTTTGGAAATTTTGGTCCGACCAAGTGCCGAAATTTGGCAAACTTTGCCGGGCCACCCTGAACTACTGGAAAGACTTAGACCAAAGCGGATTCTATGTACCTGTAGGGCATCTGTTGCGCTTCATGATGATATATGCCACACTGCTCTGACCCCTCCGGTGCGACCTGGGGGTGACCTGGAGTTGGCGGGAAAAAAACCCACGGCGGGAAAAAAACCCACTTTTCAAAATTAAATGTTTTTTCTAACCATTGACCGGAAAGGTCAAACCAATACATACATTTGTTTAATAGAGCCTATAGATTAAATTGGTATAGGTTTTACCTGGGTTCGTACTGTTATGGGTGGTCCAGGGGGTCTAAATCGGACACTGTGCCATTTCAAGCCAAAATTTCAATTTTGACCAAAAATGCTTCTTTTTGCCTTAAACTGGGTCTAGTTTGGCTATAAAAAGAAGAAAAACACGTTTTCTACACGATAGGATGCTTAAACTGCCGAAAATAAACAATTTTAAAAAATTTCCAAAATTTGCCTATGTTTACGTGTTAAAGATACAACATTTTCAAATGACCATATGACCTCAATTTTAATACAAAAACTAATATATTTTCATGCAGTCGTACTAAAAACAACCCGCTCTTTCATTTGGAATGGTTAGAAATGCTCCTGGCAGCTTGCCAAAAATTTTTTGGGGTGGGTTTTTTCCCCCATATGGGTTTTTTCCCGCATTGGGTTTTTTCCCGCCAGTTTGGGACAATTTTTCTCGCTAACGGCACACCCTACAGAGGTGTTCTATAGCTCATAAGAAAGCTCACGACTAGGCCAAAATTTTTTTCGTCGGGGGGTCTGGAGGGCGGAGCCCCCCAGAAGTTGAAGAAATTTTTTGTTTTTGCAATAAAATCGGTCTTCGGACCTTTAATTCTTTTCAATCTGGAGAACTGAGAAATTTTTTACAATTCTTGACATTTTTAGGCAAAAATGAAAATTTTCTGCGAAATATCGGATGCATATTAAGCTTTTTCTTCATAAATACACTAAATATGCTGTTAAAAAGCAGAAAATTCGCGCCGAAGGCGCGAAATTTTTTGGTTTTTTGCCCTTTTTCCTCTTTCTCTCCCTAATTTTTCCTACCTTCGAATCGCGACGGGGGGGCGGCCGCCGCCCCCCCCCTGGATCCGCCCCTGATGTCAAACCATTAAAAAGTTCTGGCCAAAAATCTGAAAAGTGGGTTTTTTCCCGCTTGACTATATATATGTATATATATAAAGACGTTTCTGCTTACGCATGACTTCATGCATCAAATCAATTATTTTCTGCGTTTTAGTGGGCATATTAGCGATGGGCACTTAATATCCTGAGCCCACCGCTATTATGAACAATATTAGCAAAACTTTTGTATCCGGATAATATTTGATTTGAGAAAAATATCTAACATATCCGGATATTCGTTTACATTTCAGACAAAGCAATGAAAAATTAGCGAATTTTTGGCGAAATTTTCAAAAATTTTAAACCATTTTTCGAAAGTGTCTTCGAAAATAATTCTACTTCTTGAACGAAACGAAAATATATATTTCTTGAACTTAAGTTTCGAACATAACCGGATGTCCATATACATAACGTAAAATAGGCGGATATCCGGATATGAAAAAATATCCGGTGCCAATCATCACTAGTGCATGCACGCACACTTTTCTTATAAAATGCAATTTAAAAATGCACACATAAATGCTCAGTCAAATTTTGCTTCCGCTAACCACGAAATGGCTCTAAGAATTTCAAACTGGTGTTACTTTTTAAAAAGAGCTCTAGCTTTTAGCTGGGGGCTACCGCTCCCAGACCCCCGCTTTATCATAGCTACGTTGCTTTGCTTAGTTTGAATTTTATCAACTTGAGTTATAATACACCTTATCTGGTAAACCAGGGCGCCAGCCAGAAGACAACTATGATCCTTTGAAACAGCAAAAAGTGGTAAAAAATGCTTTTGTCTAGAATGCGAAAAATTTTCAACTTCTGGGGGGGCTGCGGCTCCAAAGCCAACAGCTTTCACATTTCTAAGAATGATTAATTCTATTTGACTACCTTAATCTATGAAGCCAACTACTACATGTTTGTTCTCAAAGCATGTAAAACAGGTGTAGAAATACTTACGTAAATTAAAAAAAAGACTTTCGACTTTGGTACTGCCGCCCCCTGTCAGAAAACTCTGGGTGCGCCACTGGCCCAACTCCTCCGTGTGCCCAAAATAGTAGACTCACCCAATATCCGATCCTCGAACAACTCCGAACCAAATTAACATCTTTGCTGGTACTGGGTAACAAATTCGCAAAAGAAAAATCACTATCAACGTTTTGTAAAAAGCCTCTGGGACAACCGCTAGGACAAAACTAATGCCAAATTCGAGCTCAGCGCCTCCAAAAACCATTGCGCACATGTTTTAGCTGCCTCCGCTGCTTCTGGCAGACTGTCCGGCTAGTGAACCCGGTCCGGATCCCCTGGACCCAAGGGGTGATCTGGATCACCTATGTGGGTAAAAAAGATACCTGTCAAATTTGAATTTTGACTGAACGCACTGAAAAACCTATATACGCGAGTTTATATAGGACTTCTGGGGCCTTGAAATTAAGCTTTTGACCAGTCGCGTAAACCCGACCCAGGTCACGTGACCCTAGGCAGTTTATGCCCCCCTCCATCCAGTAGGAAATAAAAACTCAGCAAAAACATTTTGGAGTACTCAGACCCGATTTTCTTAAACCCTGGTCCGCATGCCCCGTCACAGAGTTCTGGCTGCGCCACTGATATATATATACGTATATATATGTGTATATATATATATTAATATATATATATAAGCTCAGGTCGAACGTTACGAGCTGGAGCTGATTTCTTTTTATATTCAGAAATTACATATATTGAACTAACTAACGGTCTAGGGTTCGTTTCTCTATCACTTCCCTAGCAATCACAGTGGCCCGTCAAAAACGGCGAAAATTCGAAAAATCAAAAATCGAAATTTCTCGCTATCTATTCAACTTTGAAAGCTCAAATCTTCCATACAATAGTTTTCTGGCGAGAATCGATTCCCGCAGTCAGTTATATATACCGTCCGACGTGCCTATATTGCTGGGGTGGTTCTACTCTGCCGTCGGGAGGGTCAAGTCGGAAACCGCTTCCTGGAGGTCCATGGTAAGGCTGTAGAGTGCTGTGGTGGGGTGGGGACTTAGGCGATTTTCAAGTGGTCAAATTTGGTTTCAAATGAAAGCCCTAAGTGAGCTGAGCAACTTTTGTCATAGAACTGCGTACCCAAAGTGGCTGTAGAGTGCTGTGGTGGGGTGGGGTGGGGACTTAGGCGATTTTGGGCCAAAAATAAAATTTTTCAAGTGGTCAAATTTGGTTTCAAATGAAAGCCCTAAGTGAGCTGAGCAACTTTTGTCATAGAACTGCGTACCCAAAGTTGCTGTAGAGTGCTGTGGTGGGGTGGGGTGGGGACTTAGGCGATTTTGGTCCAAAAATAAAATTTTTCAAGTGGTCAAATTTGGTTTCAAATGAAAGCCCTAAGTGAGCTGAGCAACTTTTGACATAGAACTGCGTACCCAAAGTGGCTGTAGAGTGCTGTGGTGGGGTGGGGTGGGGACTTAGGCGATTTTGGGCCAAAAATAAAATTTTTCAAGTGGTCAAATTTGGTTTCAAATGAAAGCCCTAAGTGAGCTGAGCAACTTTTGTCATAGAACCATCCACCAATAGTTGCTGTGCCAAATAACGTCACATGCCTATGAAACTTTTGTCTTTACTTCTTCAACCGGAATTTTAAGGACGTTTTATGTGTATAGCCAACACACACATATTATCCTCTTTTGTGCGGAGCATTTTTGTTACTTGTATATAAGTATGTATATATATACAAGTAAAAAAAATGCTCCGCACAAAAGGGGATAATATGTGTGTTGGGCCTATGTCTGTCGTTTAATCCGGTTGAGAAAGAAAGTATATAAATCCGACACAGCACGTTTGGGTGGGTGGTTCTATGGCGAAAGTTGTTCAGTTCGATGCGGGCCTTCATTTGACTCGAAATTTGACCACTTTTGAAAATTTTAATTTTTGACCCAAAATCGCCTAAGTTCCCACCCCACCCCACCACAGGCCTCTACAGCCACTTTAGGTACGCACTTCTATGACAAAAGTTGCTCAGTTCGATGCGGGCTTTCATTTGGTACCAAATTTGACCACTTTTGAAAAATTTTAGTTTTGACCCAAAATCGCCTAAGTCCCCACCCCCACCCTACCACAGCACTCTACAGCCACTTTGAGCATGCAATTCTATGACAAAGGTTGTTCAGCTCACTTAGCGCTTTCATTTGGTACCAAATTTGACCACTTTTGAAAAATCTTATTTTACCCTTCAAACGGCAAAGTGGAGCCAGTCCAGCAATATGGGTGGGTCGGACGGCAAAACGGACACCGGAAATGAGCTGGGCGCACCAGAAAACCCCTATGGACAAAGTTTTGAGAGGCTATGCACAGTCCTATATGGTGTTCTTGGAAGTCGGTACCGAACTGACCCTCCCGACAGCAAAGTGGAACCAGCCCAGCAATATGGGTGGGTCCGACGGCAAAACTGCTTACCGGAATCAATTCGCCGTGCCAGAAAACCTTTGTATGAAAGAATTAAGCTTTCTAAGTTGAATACACAGCGAGAAATTTCGATTTCATTTTTCGAATTTTCACCATTTTTGACCGGCCACTGTGGTCGCATGGGAAGTGATAGAGAAACGAGACTTAGCTATTTAGTTAGTTCAATATATGTAGTTTCTGAATATAAAAAGAAATCGGCTCCAGCTCTTAACGTTCGAGCTGCGCAGCGACCACACAAATGGTCACTTTTCGCTCTGAGCCGACTTTGCGGCGCCGCTGCGGCGCTGTGGCGCACCTGCGGCGCAAAAAAAGTAGTGATTCTTAAATGGCGCATGGGGTACTACCAGACCCTATACCCCTTTAGGTCCGGCCTCCGCTGCAGATTACGTGAAAGAGGCGGAAAGTCAGGACAATACGACCATTAAATAGGAGAAACCGGAAAAAAAAACATCGCCGCCATAACCGGTCCGGGGCACAACTTTTTAACGGAAAGTGATACGGGGCTGAAACTTCGCACACATACTAAACTCGATGTGCTCTACAATTTGCGCATGAAATCTGCGCAGGATCTGCGCAGGATTTTGCGCAGCCTCTGCGCAGCTTATTTTACGGTGTCTCCAGGGACTTTTGACACATATTATAGGGGTCGCTGCCGCGACCCCTATGATAGTAAGATTAATAAAAAAATCAAAAATCGAATTTTTGCTGCCATTTTCGCAAATGAAGTCCGATCGAAATAATTTTGGTATGCATCAACTGACAATGACCCCCTCTATCTATGCTGCAAATTTCATGCCGATAGCTCTTGTGTAGCAAGAGTAATAAAAAATTTATTTTTTGTTAACGAATTCACAAAAAATCACGGGTTCGCAAAAAAATCACCCACGGATCTAATTTCAGGATACAGCCAGGAAAATTTTCTAAATAGAGCATAGTCCATAGAGTTATTACGTAAAAAAATTTGAATCCCGAAGTCTTCTTTGGGTGGGCATAACTATTTCGGTTCTGGGTACCTGGGTCCAAAGTGGCTACCCCGGGCAATTCTCTTAACACTGTTTAATGACTCGAGGAAGCTAGGAATCCACTTATTTGGTGTTCTATTGCTCTAGTAAGCACAGCGCAAACAATTTGGCACAGTAATTTCGTATCTGGACTGGTCACGTGACTTGGCCCAGGGTCACATGACCTTGGCTGGCCTCCTACTGGGCAATTCTGACAAAATAGGAAAAAATAGGAATTTTTTCTTGCAAAAAATAGGAAAAAATAGGAATTTTCGAAGACAAAAATAGGAAAATATAGGAAGTTAAATAAAGCCTATTAGGTAAATCAATATTGAATTTACAGTATATTAATTTAGTTTTTAATACCTTCAGGCTTAGTTCCACAATGCAGAACAACGGTATAGCAATGTTCACAAAAAAATCTCCCCAAAAATTCACAAAAAACTCAACTGGACGGCTAAGAAGCCGAGGCCGAAAATTTTAGCCACAAGCCCCAACCGTAACGCATGTAAAGTTTGGCTACCAAACCAAGGCTCAAACACTCCGATTAGGGTGCCCAAAATAGTCGAACCACCCAAATTCGACCCTCGGACAACTCCGACCAAAATTGAATTGTTTTTGCTACTCCCTATGGACTTTGCGCAGCTACCCCATATTATGTCCTAACTCTAAGCTATCCAACCATGTATAGGAGTCCCTGTCATGGCCTCTGGCTTCGCCACCGGCGGGTGATTTTTTGTGAACATTTTCACAAAAGAAAATTGGCGCAAGGAATAGGCGTAAAGTGCTATTTATCTTCGTATCATCACGTTTTAAACTCAGAAATGCCAAATTTTGTTACTGGTCACACTAGGTTGCTCTCAACATAGATCTTATTGATTTTGCTCGTGCATTCTATGCGACTTTTGCTGGGAGCTAATGTTCAGCATTTCCCGTTTTGGAAAATTCAAAGCTTTGTGGAAACATAATTTAACCATTTTGGAATCATTAAACAGTTTGCAAAAATTCAATATAAATTCGAAGATTTTGACAAAAATACGACGGTCACAAAATTTAAATATCGAAATATATATCTGAAATATTGAAAAATAGCCAAGAAAATTTAAACTCTCTGCAAGATATGCCTTTTGAAGCCAAATCAAGTGATTTTCTTTCTTGAAAATTATGAACAAAATTATTTTTGTATTTTCTCATGTAACTGTCTGCCTTTTTGCGTTAACGGATATCCAGATATCCGGCTATCCGCCTATTCCAAACTTAACTTCAAGAAACTTTTTGGATTTTGCAGATAAATTTTCAACTTTTCTGTCAATATTTCAGTACGCTGTGAATTTCTATCATGCAACCAAGCGACAACCTTGGATTCAAAAATATTTTCAAAGAAATTTTTGAAAAATGTTTAAAATTTTTTGGAATTTTAACTTTGTCTGAACTGTTCATACGCGGATATCCGGATATGTTTCTCCCATCGGATATTATCCGGATATAAAAAATTATCCGGAGATCCGAATATCAAGTGCCCATTACTGGGTAAGGGAGGCCAAGGCGATAACAAATTTTGACCGACCACAGAAGAAGCCAGAGCCCATACTACGGTAAATTGTCCCAAGAAATTAATTTACAGCACTCTTGAAATTCCAACTTACTTACTTGCAACTTACTAAACAACAACTAGGGTTGTCCCCGGTTTAGGCCCGAGCCCGGAGAATTTTGTGTTGGGCCCGGCTCTGGCTGAAAGCCCGGCCCGCTACCGGGCCCGGTTTTAGAGGTCGGCCCCACCGGGCCCGCCGGGCTTCCGGGCCTACCGGACTCAACGGGCCGGCCTGGCTCATCGTGCCTGCTGGGTTCATTCTGCAAGTTTGGGACTTGCTGCGGCCCGGGCTTCGGAGTCCGGGCCTATCACCGGGCTCGGAGATTTAAAGCCGAGCCCAGTAGCAGGCCCTGGGCTCCAGGCCGGGCCAGGCCCGGGCCGGCTGATAACTTAGACCCGGCCCGGTCAATTTCTTATCGGAACAACCCTAACTCCAACTATGAATTTTTCGGCGGCGTATTTCTGTTTTTGACTGCGTATTTTTAAGTTCGACTGCTTAAATATATATATACGCAGTATTTTACGCATAAAATCGTGGAAGATTGATTTTACATAATTAACGTAAAGGAAAAATATGGAAAATTAATCTTTCAATCGGATGCGGAACCACAAGATTGCAGACAAAAACTTGTCGGCGAAGCCGAAAATTTTTGAAAATCCGGGATTAAAGCATACGCTAATATATATCTCACACATTAATACTGAAATAATCTAAAACTGGATAAAACTAATGAAAAAATAGGAAAAAATAGGAATTTTCATCAAAAATAGGAATGTCAAAGAAAAATAGGAAAAAATAGGAAGAGTAGGAGGCCTGCCTTGGTCAGGGTCACGTGACTGGTCAAAAATTTTATTCCAAGGCCCAGGAAGCCTAAAAACTCGCCAATATAGGTTTTTCGGGGCGTAGAATTCAAATTTATCATTAGTTTTCATGTAGCTTTAGCCCACATATGTGATTTTGACCACCCCCTGGGTCCGGAGGGTCGGGGTCATGTCTAACAGCCGGTGAGTGGGTCAGACGGGTCTGAGGTACCTAAAAACCTGTGCTATATATGTTTTCGGGGTCGCAGAGCCACCACGCACCTTTTTACAAAAAGTTGTGGGTGATTTTTTTGCAAAAAAGTTCGCAAAAAGAATCACCCACCGTGGGCCAGCCCAGAGGTCATGGCAAAGTATCCAATACATGGCTAGATAGTGCAGAGTGTGGACATGTTACATGCATAATATGGGTTAGCCAAGCGAAGTCCGTAGTGAGTAATAGCAAAATTTTCAATTTTGGTCAGGAGTTGTCCGAGGGTTGGTTTTGGGGTGGGTCGACTATTTTGGGTACCCTGGTCGAAGGAGTTGGGCATCGGCGGTCAAACTTGCATATGTTAAGGTTGGGACATCTCGCTATTACCATGCAAAATATTTTCTAGCTGCGGCTTGTTACTAAGGTGGGTGATTTTTTTGCGAATTTTCGGGGTGATTTTTTTGTTAACCTTGCTATATACGGTATATACTTTTCACGGACAGCGTGCCCGTTGGAGAAATTTTAAAAATTGGAGAAATATCGCCAACCAATTCTCCAAAGTCGAAGTAAATACAAACAGAATTGGCGAAAAGCCATTGTAAAAACTTTTTCCTGAATAATTCCATACTCTTCCGCCAATATATATTGGCGAAAAGTCCGGACTGACTGACAATTTATTCGCCCAGTCAGTCCGGACTTTTCGCCAATATTGGCGAAAAAGTACGGAATTATTCAGGAAAAAGTTTTTACAATGGTTTTTCGCCAACTCTGTCTGGACTTTACTTCAACTTTGGCGAAAATCGCCATTAGTTGGCGATACTTCTCCAATTTTTAAAATTTCTCCAACGGTCACGCTGTCCGTGATATATATATATGACTCGCTTAAGGGTCGTAGATTATGTCATAGACCGCGATTGGTTTTAAAATCGACCCTCTCCAACTTCCTTCATTTTCACAAATGTTGTACCCCCTATTGGTCAAAGTATCACTGCGCAATCCGTTTCTCCAAATTCCCTCGCATGCTTGAGGAAATGGCCTTCAAAGTTTCAATTCCAGTTTATTTTAAAGCAATCTGGAGCGATCAACTTTGAAGCATCCTAACTGAAGCTTGGATTGCTCGATTGGGCTGAAACTTGGTATACGTATTAGCTAATATAAGTACTAATACTATGGCAAATTTGAACCAAAACGGTTAAGCGGTGTCAGGACGGGGACGTCACAACCATCATTTTCACGGTTTTTCGGCTGTAGCCAAAAACCTAGGTTAGGGAAGCGGCTGATTTTTTATGGTAGTTGTAGGCTTGCATTGGGGGCCACACGCTGTACTAGGGGGAAAATGCCCTAGTCGGGCATGTAGAGGCTAGAATAGGGAAAGAAGGAAGAGCGGAAAAATGCCAATATTTATACTTGACAGTCGGCGCTGAAAACGGTAGAAACTAGATTCAGCGTCGAACAGGGAAAGCAGTCGGCGCAGACAATAATAGAAACTAGATTCAGCGCCGAATAGGGAAAGCAGTCGGCGCTGAAAATGATAGAAACTAGATTCAGCGCCCTATAGGGAAAGCAGTCGGCGCTGAAAATTGTAGAAACTAGATTCAGCGCCGAATAGGGAATGCAGTCGGGTAGCGTGAAACAGGCAATTCCTCCGTCCATCCTATTCGCGTGAACTGCGACATCTGGATCCGAACACTAGATTTTTCATCTAATTATATTTTGATAACGAAACCGACTCAACGGTTCATTTCTCTAACAATGTCTTCGATAAGATTAGATAAGATAATCTGATTAACTGAGACTGGGTTTTATACCTACTCGCGTGAATTACAATATGTTGATATGAGCGGCTGCTTTCTCGTACAATTTTATTTTAAACAGTAAACTAGAAACTGTCCCTGGGTTGTCTACTTTTAGACTTACTTGAGGCTCGCTACATTAGCATATCTACTGCCATCGCGTTTTAACGTCCTAATGTAGACACGATTAAGATTTCATTTTGGGACATACTTTTATCGGCTTTTCCAACACAACATTTTTAACGATCTATGACACTTAGACAATGTTAAAGAACAATGCTAGCTAGCTAAAGCACATTTCGTTCACATAACAACACCTAATGTTAACTGCGTTAGTTCATGATCCACAATCAACAACGAAGTTTCTACTCTTCAAAAGCAGACTTTGCTTACACAAACGATATGGCTGTAGTCTGCCTCATTTCAAACGCAGTATATACCACGTTCTCGGGTAGTGCAGAGCAGTTCACGCTAATAGGATGGACGGAGGAATTGCCTGTATCCCGCTACCCGACTGCATTCCCTATTCGGCGCTGAATCTAGTTTCTATCATTTTCAGCGCCGACTGCTTTCCCTATTCAGCACTGAATCTAGTTTCTATCATTTTCAGCGCCGATTGTCATTTATATTGGAATTTTTCCGCCCTTCCTTCTTTCCATATTCTAGCCTCCGCATGCCCGTCTAGGGCATTTTCCACCCTAGTTTCTTGCATTTTTCCGCTTTAGCTTTTCTCAGTATAACAAGAGAAAACAGTTGGAGTCTTCGAAAACACTAAATCCCTAAAACGAGTGGACTGTAACCTTATATATATAAGTTCATAGATAAATTTTTCACCCTCAAAATTCGGGCTGCAGAATTGGAAAACCTATTTTTATTAACCTACACTAAAGTAGAACAGAACCCAAAAAACAAAGTTTAATAAGAGAAAAACCAATACACCAAACAACAAACGAAATTACAGTCTTATAAGCACATGAATTTCAAAAAACAACACAAATTTTACGAATAAACGAGGGAACCTAAGAATAAAAGAAGTGTCAGAAAATGCAAGCAAAGATCTAAATATAGTCAAGAAGGGAAAACCCATTTTACTACGCGAGAAAAACCCACCTCCAGTGTGGGCTTACCGGTATGAGCTATATAGGATTTTAATAGCCTATCTTGAAGAGCATCAAAAATAACCCCAGAGGCTACATTATTGTCGCTCCCGCTGCTTCCCTGCAAATTTTTGGGAACTTTGAAATTTTCGAAAATTTTGGTCCGTCCAAGAACCGAAATTTGACAAAATTTGTCTGGCCAAACTGAACTACTGGAAAGACCTAGACCAAAGCGGATTGTATGTATGCGTAGGGCATCTGTTGCGCTTCATGATGATATATATATATGTCACACTGCTGTAACCCCTCCGGTGCGACCTGGGGGTGATCTAGAGTTGACAGGAAAAACCCATCGGCGGGGAAAACGCATTTTTCAAAATTGAATATTTTTGTAACCATTAGCAGGAAAGCTTAAACAAACACATACGCTTAATAGAGTCTATTAATTAAATTAGTATAGGTTTTACCAAGCTTCTTTCCATTGTGTTGTGTGGTCCAGGTGGCCAAAATCCGGAATGGTGCCATTTCAAGCCAAATTTTAAAATTTCGTCAAAAATAGCGAATTTTTCAATAAAATAGGTCGGGTTTGGCTTTAAGTGCAATAAAAACATGTTTTCTATGTGATATGATGCTTAAAATGCAAAAATTAAGCAAAGCAAAAAACTCCGGGTGGGTTTTTCCCGCATTGGGTTCTTCCCGACACGAAAAACTTAAAATTTCTCCATAACGACAGGGCCTAGAGCGACAAACTATACCTCATTCGAAAGCTTGGGACAAACCCTAATTAAATATAGTACCAAAGTCGTGCTAAACAAAACCAGTCGAAAGTTCTGGTCCAAGAAAGAAAAAGTGGGTTTTCCCGCTTGACTATACTACATAAAAAACAGCATCAACACTGTAATAAAGTAAATAAAGTAGTAATAGTAGTAACATATTAGTAGTAACAGTATATATGTGAGTAAATACGACATAACCATAAGCAGAAACAGTATATATTAGGGTAAATAAGACACCAACAGAAACATAAACAGGATTTGGGTAAATACGACGTAAACATAAGCATACATTGATGAAAAAATGTAGACATAAAAGAAGCACAAAACAGAAACTGTAGTGAAAGTATCCTGCAAAAAGCACGGCTCCGTCCTCCTTAATATCAGCCGGTTTTGACCAGCTGTAAACGCTGTTCGTCCATTACCATCATCCATTACCGTCGTCCACAACCAGTGAACCTGAAATAATCCAAAGTTTTCATATACAAATACAGATATAACTGAAAGTTTAGCATGGAAGCTATAGGAATAGCGTAACTAGCGTAACTGTATGCGATTTGAAAGCTAATATAACTCCCTGGGAGGGTGAATGAAATGAATTGGTATGCTACAGCCTCCCCGCGCAGTCTGGGTCCCACGAATATCTTGCATATGAACATGGATTGGTAAAAATGATTCGAAATGCCTGGATGCAGATATTCGTAGCTTGTGCGGTCTAGATCCCACCAAGTTAGTTCTGGGTAAGTAGGCGAGATGTAGCATACCTGTACGCTAGGGGAACAGCTTTTGCTATTGAAAAATTATATATATTACAATTTTCATAAAGTTGAGCTCAAATTGGATTTGACTTCAGTAAAAAGATATATATATATATCCGATACTTTTTTGGTAAAACACTTTGAAATTCTGTACATATATACGCACGTATTTTACGTATATATAAATTTTCTTTTTATCGTCAAAACAAATTTTTAAGCCAATATTAATGATTGGGCATATATTTTTTATCAGCAGCAATGATGCGTACATTATGTGTACATATACATTCTAAAATATTCTAAGTTCAAAGAATGCCTAATATATATAGCTGTTTCTATTTCGCGTAGGTTTCGACCAAAAGCTGGGGATTGCACTTGTTTGAGGGGCAACTGAGCAGCTATTACGTACTTTTCATGCTCGTACGTACGTACGTATATACGTACTTGTATTTATGTATAAAATATGAAAGCTTTAATTTATATGAATTACTGAAGTAGCCTGTCTAGTCTCGCTTTTGTGAGTAGTAGGGACCAGGGGCGAACAGGTGCAATCCCTGAGGTGGGTCCACAGTACCGAGGCAAACGTGAGCATATATGTATAAACATATATTCATTGAAGGTTTGCGTACTGTGGGGCGGTTGTTCATTTCATTCCATCTTCCAGCAAAAAAAAGAATAGACAAGACAATCAACGTCCAACTTCATTCTGTCCCTATGCGGTCCACAGCTGACACAGAGATTCTTGTTCTATGCCATACTCATCTGACTAAGCAATAATGCCATCCAAAGCAAAATACTTACGGACGCACAAACACAATAAACTCTAGTCTCTCACCTCACAGACAGTGCAACCAAATTAACCATTTCCACATTTCCAGACCAACATTTCGGACATGCCCATAGGATACTGAAGAAAGAGGACAACAGAGTTTGCAGTTTTCCTGTAAAAAACAAAACTACTGTAGAGAAACAGTAATAAGGTGTAAAAACAAAGCATTCTATATAACAAAACAACGACACGGATATCCATATCCAATACCCGATGGCAACGTTAACACTAAAAAATTCTCATGAAGATTTAGATTAAAATTGAAATCCCTAATACGTAGAAACGCTCTATACTGTAGCCCTGTGTTGCCCATGCTACAGACCATAGCGTAGCCAGAAAAAATTTCGGGGGGAGGAATGCAAAATTTTTTGGGCGGTCTGGGGGCTGGGTTTATTCTAGTGGGGCCCCCCATAAACACCCTTCCCCCAAAATCGTTCCCACCCCAAAAATCGCCCCCCCAAAAAAGTGGGTGCCCCTTTTGGTATATACCAACTTTTGCCCTGAAAAAATCGCTCAGAAGAACAAATTTTCAAACATTTTCCGGCTTCGCCGGAGATTTTTAGTCGATTTTTGCCTATTTAAGCGCTATTTTT
Organism: Trissonchulus latispiculum; assembly: GCA_030248195.1. Classification (NCBI taxonomy): domain Eukaryota; kingdom Metazoa; phylum Nematoda; class Enoplea; order Enoplida; family Ironidae; genus Trissonchulus; species Trissonchulus latispiculum. Next base: position 26,332 of record JASAND010015650.1, read on the forward strand.
GGACTACAAATGAACTTTTTTTGGGGATTACTATAAAAACAGCGCTATTTTTAGCATTAGCATTTTCGCCCCCCCCCAAGAATTGACTCGCCCCCCGAGGGCCCCCCCAAAGAGCCCCCCCAAGAAAAATTCCCTATAAGCCCAGTGGGGGGCTAGCCCCCCAGAAGCTGAGAAATTTTTCGATTTCGTGAACTTCATGGAATTTTTACAGAGCATTCGTTGAAATTACAATAATATTTAAGGCACAGTGCGTGTTCGTGTACCCAAATGATGCAGGTGGTCAAAGTACACAAAATAGGGTAATAGGTATATATATACTCATTTTTTAGTACGAAACACGCATTATCCTGGTAAAACACATTTATTTTGCACCGAAGGCGCGAAAATTTTTTGAAAAATGGGCGTTTTACACATGGCAGGAAAAAATTCCTGGGGGCAACACAATTTCGGGGGGGATCCCCCCCATTCCCCCCCCCGGCTACGCGCCTGCTACAGACATTCCTGGTTCGACCCATAATCATAAGACTATGCAATAAATCAACTGTTAATGATGATAGTTTCATTTGAAAACTGTCCCTGACTCTCGTCCGACCATCATATCTAGTGATGTGCGCCGGAGCTCCGCTCCGACGGAGCTCCGGAGCGGAGCTCCGATTTTCGGGGCTCCGGAGCGGGCTTCTGCTCCGGAGCTCCGGAGCTCCGGGTATCCGGAGCAGCCTTGTGCAAGCTTTGAAGGTGCTAAGAAAATTTTGAAAGTATGATCTTTCTCTGAACTCCACGATTTCTCCTTACAGCACGTAAGACTGTATTGAATTTTACATAGTTGTCGTACTCCTTAAAAATGTTTCAATTTTCCCAAGGCTGCGTTCTTATATACTTCTCAAGACGTTACTTTTCTCTGGAGACAATTTAAACTTGTCCATGTTCCAAATGAAAGAAAAATTAAATACATCTCTAATATTTAGGAATTCATTCCGTAAAACGTTTTAAATTTCGCACTTGGTAATTGTTCCATTAAATATTACATTTCCGTTAAATCTATTCCATGTACGTAAACTTTGAAAAACTGCAGCTGTTTCCTTTACTTTTTTCTTTTCTATCTTTCTGATCAAAATTCTGTTAGCTGAAATTTATATATTTCAGTTAGGTATATATTATACATCCTCACGATAAGTTAACTACGTAGTGGGTAAATGAAATCTGGTCCACACCCGTCAGATTTGCAATATTTTATGCATGAATTTGAAAAGTTTGGTATAGGTATATACATTTGATGAAATTCCTACAAGAAATATTCAGTATTTCATGCGGAATATAATATCTAAATTTGCGAAATCTTGGAAAAAGTGAAACATTAAAGTAAACTGCAGTGTAAACTAACATGGGCTTTTACGTATGTAAACACAGCAGTATGCACAATCAATTACGTAACCCAAAAATTCTGTGACATATTGTTGAAAGCTGAACTTATTTCAAATCAAAAATACAGCGAACAAGTAATTCGTATGTAGCAATGAAATCAGCATCTGAAAATAAACAGTTAAACGGTAAAACTTTTATTGTATTTTTATTTTATCATAAAAGTATACAGTACAGCAAGTAGGCATGCTTTTTATTGACTAAACATCTTTTTAGCTTAAACCGAAATTTTTGCAGTTTTGCCTTCACTAACAGTCGGAGCTCCGCGGAGCTCCGGAGCTCCGGAGCTCCGGTGCTCCGACAGCCCGCTCCGGCCGGAGCTCCGGAGCGGGCAAATGTCTCAGCGCACATCACTAATCATATCCTATGTGTACGCTCCACAGGTTCGTAATATATAAAATAACCCTGCTGTCTTAAATCTAGCTCCCTCAGAACTGACATCAGCAGTAACTCTTGTACTCGGATGTATGAATAACTTGCATAAAACATGGCCAAGTGAAAGCAGAAATACATCCACTCGTCTGCAATGACAGATATTAAATTGTAAACGATCTTTACTAATTTCAAAGTAGCACCCACCTTGTACTTTTTGCTCAGGACCAAGAGAAATTGAGCCTCCATGACAGATTGGACCACAATGGCAAAGGGAAATGTAAGGACTGTAGGACACGTTTTATAATGGGCTCCTCAGTAATGAAACGTCACAATGATTATACAGTTGCAGTTGAAAAAGTTACAGTTCCAGTTGCCCAATCCCCTCCTGAACCTGTATACGTTTATACTCGGCATCCTCCTCCCAACTGAATACACTGTGGTAGTACATCAGTTGTCCCATCCTAGCGAATTCCAAACACCACATCTCTTTAGTTCCCATGGGACAAGCGATGACAGGGTCATTGCTCCAGCCAGCCAACGTCCGAGTAGGCGCCAATTCTGCCAACCGTCTGATTTTGCAATCAGCGACGACAAAGCGGTGGGCGTTCATAATGATAAACAGTCCCAGTTTTTGCCGGCTCAGAGCAACACACAGCTGACTGTCATCATCATCAGCAAAGCCCTGAAGAACATCCGGGCTAGCAAATCGATCGCCGATGTGAGACTGAATCAGCGGCAGGATGACAAAGCTGAACGTCGCACCCTGGGCAGACCTCACCGTTTGAACGGCCACCCAGGGAGGCAAATAGGGCAATCCGCTTTGTTCCCAACCAAATTTGGCGCAGTACGCCAGCGACGCCTCCAGATTTCTTCTCCATTTATCATGAAAGAAGCTGTGCACAGCTTCCGTCAAGACCTTTGCCATAGTATCGTGCAAAGCAATGACACAGACAGAAAACCCAACGCACATCTTATCTGGAAGTTTCAGTGTCAGCTCGTAAAACTGATCAAGAAGATGCAAGGCAACAGAAGCTTCCTCCAGATTGGCGCAGGACGATCCTGCGCCTTTTCGGGCATACCCCTCCACAGAAATAAACGAAACATCGTAGGGATTTTCAGCAAAATGGTATCGAAGGAAGGGAGCCACATCCATATACCTTTGCAACAGCTGAAGATTCTCTTCTTCCTTGCGCGCAATCAGTGGATGGAGATCTTGATAGCACAGCTTGCTGATAAGTTCACAAACTGGCTTTGTACAGCGGAAGTTCCAGAATAACTGAAACCAGTAGCAGTAGTGAGTTTGTTGTCCTTGCGCCTTCAAAGCCTCCAAAGCCACCTCCATCATGGAAACATCGGCGTTTAAGTAGCTGTGATTTTCGTACTCGATTTTCTGGAAGGCGAAGGTCTGATTCAGGTCCCCTGCCAGTACCATCTTGTCGCAATGCAACATCAGCGCCATAGCAGAGGGGATGTCACACTGCGAAGCTTCGTCCACAAAAAGGTAGGTCTGTCGATTGTCAGCAAGGCGATCCATGACTGACACTGCCATGTCTACAGTCATCACAACGACCCTGACTCCCCGAACCAAAGATCGTAAAGTTCTGTTTCCCGGCAAGCCAGATCTTCCCTCCTTTTCCTGAACAATTGAAGGCACAGAAAACATATTCCAATTTCTACTAGCCATCCGTGGATCATCAGTCACCTCTGAACCGCATTCCCTGGAGATAAGATGGAGTACCTCTGACCCGGGAATTCCCGTGACAGTGCAAATTGTATGCGCCAAGGTGACAGCACCCGCATTCGTTCCAGCTACAAGCACAAACATGGAATTTCTAGTAGCATTGAACAGTTTCTGCGTCACCTTAGCCAACGTATACGTTTTCCCACAGCCCACCGGACCGACCAGAACAAAGACCGTCCCATCCGAGCCAGTCATACTGTCACCCAGCCTATCCGCAATCATTCCTCCTTCCTCCCCGCACTCGCAGTTGTCAATGGTGCAAATGCTCCGCATAGCACCAAATAGTGCATCCTGTCTTTTCTGCCGGGGAAAAAGAGAGTCCATGTGCAGGTTGAATCTGTGCGCGCTCAGATTCTGCATGATCGTCTTCACCTCCATGGACTTCATCCAGCTTTTCAGTTCCCTAGCGCGTCCAGTGCACTCAATGGTGTCGTGCTGACGCAGCAGGGTGAACGTCTGAACCAGCATTCCCAGCATCGAATCCATCTGCCTCACGGAAGAGGCCTCAGCGAACTTAAAATCGGAGTCTGGCGCTTTCTCAGCCCGCTCTTGCCGTAGCACGTTGGCAAAGGTCTGATGGGGATGAAACTGGACCAAAATTTTTCCGCTGCCCATCACTTCATACCCAATCACTGCCAGAATAAAGTCATGACCACCGTTCCGCCCAGTGAAGCGAACATTGAGGAAGGAGGGCACATCAGGTTTTTCGAAGTGTCCAGTTAGGACTGTCATACTGTTAGCATCCAAGTCGATTTTCTGCAAACGCCAACCTAGAGGCTCCAATCTGGTATTCTGAAGACTTCGCAGCATGTAGATACAGTAGGCGACAGGTAGGAACGTGTTCCCGTTTATCTCCTTTCTGATCCATTCCTCCACATTTTCAGGTCTAGCTGGCGACTCTTGCAGACCCCAGCATTCCAATCCTTCTTTCCACTGTTCCATATCCCGATGTTCCTGGGTCACTGCGCAACGTGTTTTCAGCTATCTTTACCGGGATCGCACCGCTCTGCGTATTTTTCCAGAGCTGTCGCAATAGTACGTCCCTGCATCACCATTTTCCCACAACTGTTCTCCTTGTGAATTCTCCAGGAACAATTGCCCGCCCGCGCCGCTTCTTCGTCCACATCATCCTCGTCCTCACCGAAGCCTCCAGCTTTCACATGCAGCTGGTTGTTGCCTAGGTAGTTGTGCATTTGTTCTCCTTCCTGTCGCCTTTCAGAACGTTGTCCCAGCTGACCAAGAAACGCCTTGATAGTCTCCGTAAAAGTTACAACTACTCCCACCGGAACGTAGATGTCGCACTGGAACTTGTCAGGATGGTCATTGTCCATTCTGCACGCAGTCAGTGCTCCGTGGAAATTAACAAACTGGAAACTGAGACCGTAGCGTTTCGGGCTCAGCGACAGTTCGAAATCGTACAGTCCGGAGCCGACCTGAGACACATAGGCCGAATGCTCCGCACAGGGCTCATCCCCTATATGGAATGCCTTCCAGTACCGCACACTGATCCGTCCCTCGCCTGACAGTTTTCTGAATGGTTTTCCAGTGTTCGCTGCAGTGTTGGCTGGGCACATCGCTCCGTTGTTACCAGCGTCCAGTCCTGCGCGCATCAGCAAAGTCAGCGTCCAATCATTCGCAAGATCATTGCTCTGGACATGAAGCAGCAATCCGTAAAGCGGCCTTCCGCAGCGGTTGCCGCCGAGAGCAATCCTCTTCGCTGAAATAACGGACAGTTTCCGGTAGTCGTATGTGACGGAGTTGCTGTTCAGCCCCCACTCAACGCTCAACGCTGCACCTGATTGGTAGATGGAGTGAAAAGCTTTTCGGTAGATGTAGCGGTATTTACCCCGGACACTCCTGAAGCTGTAGTCGCCGTTCAGACGTTCGAATCTGTTGCCACCGGCCGACAGATCATCCACAAGCGCCACTGAAGGGCACAGCTTGGAATGGTATTGATGCTTGAAGGCATTGAAGTGATGCTGAGTATCCCCCATTCTGCCCCCGCGGAGCTTATCCACAATGGGCTGCTGTGTACACAGACCGCATACACTATCTTTAACCACCCGTTGCTTGGGGTCAACCACTCCTGTAACTGGAACCAACTCCCTCGTCACAACGTCGCCGTCTCTCACACATTGAACCCTAACCCTCTCGTAGTCCCTGATGACTTGGTCAGCATTATTTCGCATCTTCATCATCTTTCTCCTATGGCCATGTGAAGACACATAAGGGAACGCCTCCCGGAGGAACTGAACGCGAGCCCTCTCTGCATCATTCCAGTTAGGTTTCAATTTGAGTTCGTGATGATTTGCAATTTCAACGGTCAACTGAGCAGAGGATACAGAAACGGAAACTGTGTTTTCAGAGCAGTACGGAACAATGGAGTCGTCCACCGCAGTGTCCGCGGCAACCCAATCCAGCTCTCTGTACATGCCTGATCCATACCGCATGAGGAAATACGCCTTGTTCCCAGGAGCCGCCAGATGTTTCCCAATAGCACGCCCAATTCCCTGCAGCAGCTTTATCTGTCCATCCGGCGATAGATGGAAACCGTCCCTAGCTAACGTCCACCGTAGATCCCCATCCTGAAGCGCAGCAAGCAGAGGATTTTCGACAAAGTGAACGTTCTCAGTGTAAAGAACAAACACAAAGTCTGAAATTGTTTTGGACACTGCCTGCACATGCGCATTAGACAGAGAATATAGACTGTAGGGAGGACAGCAAATAACCACTTTTTTTATTTGCTTTTCGGTTCTGAGGACTTGGATCTCTCCCAGCAAATTCTCCAGCCATGCTTTGAACAATCCACCAAACTCAGCAGGGCTACCAAAGTCTTCCATTGATTCCATCCACAACCGCTCACCATTATTCTGGTTGAACAGGTGCATTCGGAGATCATTCGTCCCCAAAACCAATACAAGGTCACAGACAGGAAAGGCTTCACAAGCACTCTCAACTGCCCGCATGATTCTCCCCACCTCAGCCATCCTCAAACCAGGGACCGCACGCAGTGCCAAACTACGCCCGAACAGCAGCGGGGCATACTGCAGGCCGATGCATTGACTATCTCCCACAATTGCCAAAGGAACCCAGCCACCGCTACCCTTATCCACCGAATAGTCCATCCAATAAGTTTCCTGCTCCAAATCCTCTCTCCCTCCCTAAAATAAATGAACAGACCATAAGTCCTCCGCTTCCCTGATTACATATTTTCATGCACACAATATTTAACAAATAATAAAGTAAACAACTACACTGTTTCCTTTTCACATTTTCGATTGAACATACGCTCAAGCCTCTATTGCAACCAACTTTATCAGCTGCAGCCGTTAGTCCAACTATTTCTCAACGAGCATACCGCATCGCAACAAGATAACGTGTGGTCATTGCAGTCATAGCATTAATCAAAGGTCACTATGATAAATCGAAAATTAAAAAACCCAAGAAATTATTACCGTATTCTCGCGCCTAAGAGAACATGTTCTCTTAAGTGAAATACGGGCAAAAATGGAAATTTTTCGGATTTCACTTAAGAGACCATGTTCGCTTAAGTGAATGTCCAGTACCACTATGAGGCATTAGTATTTTAGTTTTTTATAGTATATATAATTAATTACTATTGTTACTGTTTGTGGAATATTTGGTAGGGAAGGTTACTTTATCTTGGAAAAAACCCAGAATTTTTAGGAAATTTGACTTTCAAAAGCAATTCTTAAATTTATGCTTCGGCATTTTCCTGATTTCACTTAAGAGAACACGTTCACTTAAGAGAACATGTTCTCTTAAGTGGGTGTTCCCTTAAGCGCGAGAATACGGTAACAGTTCGCCAAACTACGTATCTATTCCATGAAGCGGTGAAGCTCACCTTGTAAATTCGCATACGTTGATTCTCCATGATCAGAGATGTGGAAGCTGCGCAAGCGTTCAACGCAGGGCTTCCAATAGTTGCAGACGATGACTGTATAAGGCTGTATATATATAACAAAAGATCTCAGCCAACAAATACCAATCAACTGCACCTAAATAAGTTAGAGCAAATTGCTAGCTGACATTTTTAAGAGGAGGGAGGCGCCCCCCCTTTGTTTTCTCCTTCCACTTGTCGGATCCCCCCATTAATTTCCGTCAAGTGTCACGCAGTTCTTGGAGTGTCACGCAGTTCTTGAAGTGTCACCCAAAAGTGTCAAATGGAAATTTTGAGGTCAATTTTAATAAATTGTCAAAAACCGGCAATCCCACCCACTTGTAAGGAGGATAAAGCAAATTTTTAGGGCAATTTTAAAAATTTCAAAATATTTTCTCAATTTTTAGCTAATTTTTGTACTTTCATTTTGAGCCAAAAACCTGCGATTTTTTCGTTTGCACCTCAAAAATTTGTAGCTGAAAATAAAGGTATACTTACCTGGGTTTTCTTTAGTGGGGGGGGGTGGGGGGCGCCCCCCCACTCGTTCTCCCACTTTTTTGGGCTTCCCCCCCACTCACTATAGGGTGCCCAGAAGATGCCAAATTTTAAGGATCTTTGGTCAAAATTTTCAAAAATTTTCCGGCTTCGCCTGAATTTTTTGTTCAAAAATGGTCTATTTTGATACTCAAACTTGATTTTTGAGCACTTTTAAGCATAGCACACCCTGCACACTAAAATGTTAACCACCGTCTAACATGTTCACCGTATGCCTTATTGTGCGCGGAACAAAGTAACAAATAAAATAGATAGGAATAGAACCCAAATCCAAAGTAGCAATGTCCCAACATCTAAACAACAATTTTTGTTTTAAACCAACAATCATATATAATGTATATACAATACAATTGTCTGTTCCACGGACTGCAGTCTACTTACTATTTTCACAGCCGACTGTGAAGTCTATTGGCATTTTTCCGTCTTTCCTTCTTTCTCTTACCTTTTCATTTTTGTCGGTCAAAATTCTCGAGAAAATGCAGGACCACGATTGACTTAAAGTAGGTTAGCTGAAACTTCACACCTAAGTAATAACAGCTGTTAATGTGGGGTTATAGCTTGTTGCACTAGTAACAGCTGTTATATATTACTTAGCTGTTAAAGTTACAGCTAACCAACTTTAAATCAACTGTAGTCCTGCGTAGGCTGGCATTTTTTAGTTGGGGGGGTGGGCCCCCCCCACTTTTGGCAGCCCGCCCTCACATTTCGGCAAGCCCCCCCCCACTTTTTTGGGGGTCGCCCAAAAGTGTCGAAAAATTAGGTTTTTGAGGTCAAATTTTCAAACATTTTCTCCATTTTTAGCTAATTTATGGACTTATAAGTTAATTTTAATCTTAAAAACAGCGATTCTTTTGTGTTTTTACCTAAAAAATGCTAATTTTTCCCTAAAAATTTAGGTATTTTATACCTTGAACTCGCCCCCCCCCACTTCCCCCTCCCTAGGCGAAGCCCCCCCCACTTTCAAAACCCTAAAAAATGCCAGGTAGGTCACGCTAATTTTGCGCATTCTTCCCACTAATTTCAAGCATTTTTCCGCTGTAGCGCATCAGTACTCCATAGTCCACATGCCGCTAGGGAAGCTTTAGGGGAGTCCTACAATGAAAAAATGTTCGCCTCACTAAGGGCTTTCATATTTGTTACCAAACTTGAAAACTTCAAAAAATTGATTTTGGACCGGTCCGGGCCCGGTCAGAGTGCCACAGCCCGCTGGGTCCACTTTGGAGGGATCCTCCAATGACAAAAAATGTTCGCCTCACCAAGGGCTTTCACTTGATACCAAACTTGACCACTTTTGGAAAAATCGAGTTTCCAGAGGAGCATGTTTATTTCTTGTCCTTCTGTCATTTTAAAGGATCCCTTTCTAACACTGAGCTAATTGATATAAGGAGCTTGAACAGTGCCGCAGGCAGGGCAGAAAAGTGAAAAGTGATACCAAACTTGACCACTTTTGAATACTTTCATTTTTTACTCCCACACCACCGGTCACTTCCATCGGTTTCGGTAATGTGGCCATTGAAACGATCATAGTCGATTTACTATATAAGTATGCCCCCCAATCAAAATGCCGAAAAACGCTGTTTTAGGGGAATTGACCAGTGGTCAGTGGGTCACATAGCCCGTAGAGGCCACTGGTCAATCCCACCGGTTTCGGCAATATGCCCATTGAAGCGAACTTAGTCGTTTTACTATATGCCTCCAACCAAAACACCGAAAAACGCTGTTTATATATAGTGAGTTTTCCCAACTTGGACCCTGGGCGAGGAATGTGGCCATTGAAACGATCGTAGTCGATTTACTATATACGTATATGCCCCCAACCAAAATGCCGGAAAACGCTGTTTATAATGAGTTTTCCCATTTTTGACCCTGGGCGAGGAACCACGGGAGCCATGCTGACCAGTGGTCACTTCGGGCGATAACGGCAGTATGCTCATCGTTTTCAGCGACCCCGATTTACTATATATACATGTGTACCACCAGGGTATTTTTTATGGGGGGGGGGGGGGGGCCCCCCTCGAAATTGACCTCCCCCTCCGAAAATGCCTTCCCCCCCGAAATCGCGGGATTTTGGTCTTCGCCCTTAATGAGGTCTACATTTCTTCCAAAAATGGTCAAATTTTCAAAAATTTTCCGGCTTCGCCGGAGATTTTTTCGTGAAAATGGCTATTTTTACCTTAAATCCTGGCAACTTTTTGTGTTTCACCATGCAAAATACGCCAAAAAATACCATTTTTGGCTCAATTTTGCAAAAATCTTCCCCCACCGAAAATTTCTACCCCCCCCGGGAAGCCCCCCCCGAAAAAATCCCTAAAAAATACCCTGACCACCCCAAGGCCGAAAAACGCCATTTTTAATGACTTTTAGGCCATTTCTAGTAAAAGTGGGACTTGGAAACTTTTCGTCCAAAACAGGCCAAGAAATGCAAACTTTGGGCCCATCTCCTGAAAGCTGCAGAGCGAAATTAAAAAATCCCCCTCATTACTTTGCGCGCATAGTCCGAAATAAAATAAATAAAATAAGTTCAAAACCAAACCGATCTAGCTACTAGCCTGTGAAAAAAGTTGATTTCAACCGAAGTGCCAAAATAGCCTAAGTCCGAATTTGAGTTCTTTTGGCACAGAGCCAAAGTTGGCCGAGTGCCAAAATGACCTTCGTTTGGTAGCATGGGGGGATACTGTCTACCAACATATCATAGTAGCATTGGACCAAAATGCCCACACCGTTCCGACACTTCGCTAGAAAATGCACTTCCAATAAGCGTTATTAACCGAGAAAAAAACAACCGCACGGTAACTCTCGCCTAGTGCAAAAGTTCAAAGTTCCGAATTATGGTGGTACTTGTAGTACTACTCGAGTACGTTACGATGGTAACATTTTTACCCCTCCCGAACCTCTAATTAGCTGGCACCAGGCCAACACGGTCTCCAGGGGGCCGCGCAGACGCCTTTATACCCTTATTATGTAGGGGCGCTATCGCGCCCCTACATAATACTGTGCATTTTCCATTTCTACCGAAATTTATATATATACGTATCAAGAATAACTGAACGAATCATTCCGACGATGTTCTCTTTCCTCCCGGATTGAACCAATAGCCTTGGTATCATATCCTTAGGTCTTTTCTCGTTGCTTTCCGTAGTCCAACACAACGAAACAATGTTAATTTACGTATATATATATATATATATATATATAAGTACAAGTAACAAAAATGCTCCGCACAAAAGGGGATAATATGTGTGTTGGGCCTGTCTATCTTTAAATTCCAGTTGAGAAAGTAAAAGCATAAATCCGACACAGCAGCTTTTGGCGGATGGTTCCATGGCGAAAGTTCTTCTGTTCGCTTCGGGATTTCATTTGACACCAAATTTGACCACTTTTGAAAAATTTTATTTTTAACCCAAAATCGCCTAAGCCCCCACCCCGCCACAGCACTCTACAGCCACTTTGGGTATGCAGTTCTATGACAAAAGTTGCTCAGCTCACTTAGGGCTTTCATTTGATATCAAATTTTACCACTTTTGAAAAATTTTATTTTTGACCCAAAATCGCCTAAGTCCCCACCCCACCACAGCACTCTACAGCCACTTTGGGTGTGCAGTTCTATGGCAAAAGTTGCTCAGCTCACGTAGGGCTTTCATTTGATATCAAATTTTACCACTTTTGAAAAATTTTATTTTTGACCCAAAATCGCCTAAGTCCCCACCCCACCCCACCACAGCACTCTACAGCCACTTTGGGTGTGCAGTTCTATGGCAAAAGTTGCTCAACTCACTTAGGGCTTTCATTTGATATCAAATTTTACCACTTTTGAAAAATTTTATTTTTGACCCAAAATCGCCTAAGCCCCCACCCCACCCCACCACAGCACTCTAGAGCCACTTTGGGTATGCAGTTCTATGACAAAAGTTGCTCAGCTCACTTAGGGCTTTCATTTGATATCAAATTTTACCACTTTTGAAAAATTTTATTTTTGACCCAAAATCGACCACAGCACTCTACAGCCACTTTGGGTGTGCAGTTCTATGACAAAAGTTGCTCAGCTTACTTAGGGCTTTCATTTGATATGAAATTTTACCACTTTTGAAAAATTTTATTTTTGACCCAAAATCGCCTAAGTCCCCACCCCACCCCACCACAGGACTCTACAGCCACTTTGAGTATGTAGTTCTATGACAAAAGTTGCTCAGCTCACTTAGGGCTTTCATTTGATACCAAATTTGACCACTTTTGAGAAACTTTATTTTCGACCATTTGACCCTCCCACCCGACTGACCCTTCAAACGGCAAAGTAGAACCAGCCCAGCAAAATAGGTACGTCGGACGGCAAAACGAATACCGGGAATGAGCTGGGCACACCAGAAAACCCCTATAGACAACGTTTTGAGAGGCCAGGTAGAGCCTACTATGGAGCTCCAGGAAGCGGTTTCCGACTTGACCCTCCAGACGGCAAAGTAGAACCAGCCCAGCAATATAGACACGTCGGACGGCAAAACGGATACCGGGAATGAGCTGGGCACACCAGAAAACCCCTATAGACAAAGTTTTGAGAGGCCAGCTAGAGCCTACTATGGACCTCCAGGAAGCGGTTTCCGACTTGACCCTCCCGACGGCAAAGTGGAACCAGCCCAGCAAGATGGGTGGGTCTGACGGTAAAACTGACTGCGGGAATCGATTCTCCGTGCCAGAAAACCATTGTATGGAAGATTTGAGCTTTTAAAGTTAAATAGACAGCGAGAAATGTCGATTTTTCATTTTTCCAATTTTCGCCATCTTTGACGGGCCACTGTGGTCGCTAGGGAAGTGATAGAGAAACGCAACCTGGACCGTTAGTTAGTTCAATATATGTAATTTCTGAATATAAAAAGAAATCAGCTCCAGCTCGTAACGTTCGACCTGAGCGACGACCACAAAAATGGTCACTTTTCGCTATGAGCCGACTTTGCGGCGCCACTGCGGCGCTGTGGCGCAGCTGCGGCGCAAAAAAGTTGTGATTCTTAAATTCTTTAGAGGGTACTACTAGACCCTATAGCCCTTTAGGTTGACCCACCGCTGCAGATCACGTGAAAGCGGCGAACATTATGTACAATACAACCATCGAATAGGAGAAACCGGAAAAAAACATCGCCGCCATAACCGGTCCGGGGCGCAACTTTTTAACGGTAAGTGATACGGGGCTGAAACTTCACAGACATACTAAACTCGATGTGCTCTACAATTTGCGCATGAAATCTGCGCAGGATCTGCGCAGGATTTTGCGCAGCTTCTGCGCAGCTTATTTTACACTGTCTCCAGCCACTTTTCACACATATTATAGGGGTCGCTGCCGCGACCCCTATGATATATAACCTAGCTAGTCTAACCGACTAAGTAAACAACATCTTCAACGATTTTTTGAACGTTTAAATTAGTTTTTTACTAGACTTGCCAGTTGACACTGTTCGCTCTGTATGCGACAATAAATAAGGCGAAGCTGTGCCCATATTTATTCGCCCACAACCTAGTCCTCTTTTGTTTTTGTTTCTAGCCTCCATATTAAGCATTTTTAGGACTAGTCCTCTCTTGATTTTGCAACCTCACCATCACCCATATTACTTTTTCATGCTCCAGAGGAGCATGTTTATTTCTTGTCCTTCTGTCATTTTAAAGGATCCCTTTCTAACACTGAGCTAATTGATATAAGGAGCTTGAACAGTGCCGCAGGCAGGGCAGAAAAGTGAAAAGTGATACCTAACTTGACCACTTTTGAATACTTTCATTTTTTACTCCCACACCACCGGTCACTTCCATCGGTTTCGGTAATGTGGCCATTGAAACGATCATAGTCGATTTACTATATAAGTATGCCCCCCAATCAAAATGCCGAAAAACGCTGTTTTAGGGGAATTGACCAGTGGTCAGTGGGTCACATAGCCCGTAGAGGCCACTGGTCAATCCCACCGGTTTCGGCAATATGCCCATTGAAGCGAACTTAGTCGTTTTACTATATGCCTCCAACCAAAACACCGAAAAACGCTGTTTATATATAGTGAGTTTTCCCAACTTGGACCCTGGGCGAGGAATGTGGCCATTGAAACGATCGTAGTCGATTTACTATATACGTATATGCCCCCAACCAAAATGCCGGAAAACGCTGTTTATAATGAGTTTTCCCATTTTTGACCCTGGGCGAGGAATGTGGCCATTGAAACGATCGTAGTCGATTTACTATATACGTATATGCCCCCAACCAAAATGCCGGAAAACGCTGTTTATAATGAGTTTTCCCATTTTTGACCCTGGGCGAGGAACCACGGGAGCCATGCTGACCAGTGGTCACTTCGGGCGATAACGGCAGTATGCTCATCGTTTTCAGCGACCCCGATTTACTATATATATATACATGTGTACCACCAGGGTATTTTTTATGGGGGGGGGGGGCGGGGGGCCCCTCTCGAAATTGACCTCCCCCTCCGAAAATGCCTTCCCCCCCGAAATCGCGGGATTTTGGTCTTCGCCCTTAATGAGGTCTACATTTCTTCCAAAAATGGTCAAATTTTCAAAAATTTTCCGGCTTCGCCGGAGATTTTTTCGTGAAAATGGCTATTTTTACCTTAAATCCTGGCAACTTTTTGTGTTTCACCATGCAAAATACGCCAAAAAATACCATTTTTGGCTCATTTTTGCAAAAATCTTCCCCCACCCCAAATTTATACCCCCCCCCCGGGAACCCCCCCCCCCCGAAAAAATCCCTAAAAAATACCCTGACCACCCCAAGGCCGAAAAACGCCATTTTTAATGACTTTTAGGCCATTTCTAGTAAAAGTGGGACTTGGAAACTTTTCGTCCAAAACAGGCCAAGAAATGCAAACTTTGGGCCCATCTCCTGAAAGCTGCAGAGCGAAATTAAAAAATCCCCCTCATTACTTTGCGCGCATAGTCCGAAATAAAATAAATAAAATAAGTTCAAAACCAAACCGATCTAGCTACTAGCCTGTGAAAAAAGTTGATTTCAACCGAAGTTCCAAAATAGCCTAAGTCCGAATTTGAGGCCTTTTGGCACAGAGCCAAAATGACCTTCGTTTGGTAGCATGTGGGGATACTGTCTACCAACATATCATAGTAGCATTAGACCAAATTACCCACATCGTTCCAACACTTCGCTAGAAAATGCACTTACAATAAGCGTTATTAACCGAGAAAAAAATAAAATACGCACGGTATATAACTCTCGCCTAGTGCAAAATTTCGAAGTTCCGAATTTTAACCAAAAGTATGGTGGTACTTGTAGTACTACTCGAGTACTTTACGATGGTAACATTTTTATCCCTCCCGGACCTCTAATTAGCTGGAACCAGGCCGACACGGTCTCCAGAGGGCCGCGCAGACGCCTTTACACCCGTATTATGTAGGGCATAATAAAACAATTTTTGGCACATGTACTTCTACTGTTTAGAGTGATTAACTGATGGAAGGGTATACAGTTATTCTGTTCCTATGGACGTAAAATAATGAAAAATTTGGCGATTCCCAAAAAGTGGCCGATGCCTCTTCTGGTGCCAATTTGCCTTCAAAAGCCCAAACCGATTTGTCTGAAATATATACACACAGCGTGTGGTCTCAATGCAAGCCTACAACTTTCATAAATAATCAGCCCTTTCCCTAACTTAGGTTTTTGGCTACTGCCGAAAAACCGTGAATATGATGGTGTGACGCCCCCGTCCTGATACCAGTTTCTGATCCAAACACGAGCAGTAGTTAACCGTTTTGGTTCAAATTCGCCATAGTGTTAGTACTTATATATATTAGCTAACATGCATGCCAAGTTTCAGCCCAATCGAGCAACCCAAGCTTCAATTAGGATCGGCGTTTTTTGCTCAAAAAGTTGCGCAATAACACATTTTTTCTGAAATGAGCAAGAAATTTAGGGCTTGCGTGCGCACTTGTTGCGAGCGACAATTTTTTAATTGTTTTTAATGTTTTGTTTTGCAACGTTGAAATTGGGGGTCAGCAACTTTGATGAAATATTCTGAAAGCTGTAAGGCCTAATTAAAAATTCTACTTCCTAAAAATCACAGCTTATGACAAGAAACTTTGAACGATATCAATTGATCCTGGTTAGCTCTGCCCGATTTCGAATAAACCCAAATACAGTTTGGTCAGATTTAGCATACCCCCACCCCGGCGCGTAGCCAGGGGGGGGGGGATGGGAGAATTCCCCCCCCCCCCGAAATTGTTGCCCCCCAGAAATTTTTTCCTGTCACGTGTGTAAACGCCTACTTTTCAAAAAATTTTCGCGCCTTCGGCGCGAAATATGCACATAATGCAATTATAATACGTGTTTAGCACTAAAAATGAGTACAATCACCCTATTTGGTCTACTTTGACCACCTTCTGCATTATTTCGGTGCATGAACAAGCACTGCGCCTTAAATATTATTGTAATTTCAACGAATGCTCTGTAAATTGCTCGCAGTCCCCACCGAAATTTTTTTCTGGCTACGCTAGTGCCCCCACCTATCATCACCCACTGAAAAAGTTGTAAATAGTGCGTAATAGCCGGAAAAGCTTAGAAAACATTATATTTAAACATTATATTATAAAAGCCGTTAAAATAACACTAAGAATATTTTTCATTTTCTCCCACCCCGTCGGGAAAAAATGGAAAATATTCTTAGTGTTATTTTAACGGCTTTTATGTTTAAATATAATGTTTTCTAAGCTTCCGGTATTATATATTTACAACTCAGTGGAGGGGCACTAACGTAGCCGAAAAAATTTCGGTGGGGACACGGAGCATTCGTTGAAATTACAATGGCAAGGCGCAGTGAAAGCTCTAAATGCACCAGCAGAGAGCCAAACTCGTTGTGCTCATTTTTAAAATTGTAAATTTATATTACGAATTGCATTAATATTTTCGCGCCGAGCCCACTGAAAGTTTTGAAAATAGCGTTTTACGTGACAGGAAAATTTCTGTGAACGGAAATTACAGCCGCGCCTGATGTAAATCTGACCAAATTGTATTTGGAATTTGTGGAAATCGAATACTGGGATCAATTTCAAAGTTTCTTTGTCGCAAACTGTGATTTTAGGAAAAATTGTGGAGCCTTACCTTTTCAGAATATTCCATCAAATTTTGACCCCAATTTCAACGTTGCAAAACAAAGCATTAAAAACAATTAAAAAATTGTCGCTCGCAACAAGTGCGCACGCACGAAATACCTAAATTTCGCGCTCATTTCAGAAAAAATGTGTTATTGCGCAACTTTTGAGCAAAAAACGCCACGTCTAATTGGCTTGTGTTAGCTAAGTATGTATACTTGGCTCCAATGGCAAATTTGAACCAAAAACGGTCAATTTACTTCTTAAAGATGTTTTGATCAAAAAACTGGTGGCGGGACGGGCTCTCTACAACTCATCATTTTGGTTTTTCGGCTGTGGCAAAACTTGGGTTACGGTATGGTAGTTGTAGACTTTGCATTGCGGTCACTTTTGTGTGTATATTTCAGACAAACCGGTTTGGGCTTTTGGCAAATTGGCACCAGAAGATGGCCACTTTTTGAGAATCTCTTCGTGCTACGTCCGCAAGAACCAACATGCCCTTCCATCAGTTAATCACTCTAAACGGTAAGAAAAAGTACTGCCATGCCCTACGTAATACGTGTGCGCGCCTGTAGGCCGTGTCGGCGGGATGGGAGAAGGGGCAAAAGTGTTACCATAGGCAAGGGGTAGAGCCGAGCACTGAAATTGCCGCTGCAAGAGGCGGGACTTCAGAGCACTAAGCGGGAGTTATATACCGTGCGTGACATTTTTTCTCTAACATTGTAAGTGCATTTTCTAGCGAAGTGTTGGAGCTTGATGTGGGCGGTCTAATGCTACTATATTATGTTGTTGAGTATCTACACATGCCTCAAACGGCAACTCTACTGTAGGCCTCAAAAATTCGGACCCAAACATTTTGAGACTTCGGTTGAAATCAACTTTGAGCTAGTAGCTAGATCGGTTTGGTTTTGAACTTATTTTTTATTTATTTTATTTCGGACCCAATATATTTCCAATTTCGCTCTGCAACTTTCAGAATGAGACCCCAAAGTACGATTTTGAACTTGAAAACTTTTACTAGAAATGGCCTAAAAGTGTTAAAATGGCGTTTCCGGCCTTTAGACGGTAGGGTATTTTTTAGGGATTTTTCGGGGGGGGGGGGGGGGGGGGGGTAGAAATTTTCGGTGGGGGGGATTTGCAAAAATGAGCCCAAAATGGTATTTTGGCGTATTTTTTATGGTGGAGCACAAAAAGTTGCCGAATTTTAAGGTAAAAAACTCTGAAAAATCTCCGGCGAAAATCTCGAAAATTTGACCATTTTTGGAAGAAATGTAGACAAAATTCAGGGCGGACAAAATCGCGATTTCGGGAAGTTTCGGAGGAAATTTGGCGGGCCCCCCCCCCCCCCCATAAAAAATACCCTGGTGGCACGTGTACTGTATGAGTAAATCGAGGTCGCTGAAAACGTGAGCACTACACCCGTTATCACCGAAGCCACTGGTCAGCATGGCTTCCGTGGTGCCAGAGATAAGTGGGAAAACTCATTATAAGCGGCGTTTTCCAGCATTTGGTTGGGGAGACGCTATACGTCGACTACGGTCTCGCCCAGGGTCAAAAATGGTGAGAAGCTCTGGCGTTTTCCGGCGAAATTTGCCCTGCATCGACTACGACTGGCGGTCCGCCCGGGGTCCCAAGTTGGGTAGGCGCATATATAGGCAGCGCGTTTTCGGTGTTTTTGGTTGGAGCATGACGACAAGTTCGCTTCAATGGGCATATTGCCGAAACCGGTGGGGGGGATGCGAGATATGTGACCACTGGTCAATTCCTAAAACAGCGTTTTCGGCGACCATACTTATATGTGATCGACTTATGATCGTTTTTCAATGGCCGCATTGCCGAACCGACGTGGGAAAAATGAAATTCAAAAGTGTCAAGTTAGGTATCACTTTTCTTTCTGCCCCGCACTTGCCGACTGTAGAAGCTCACTTATATCAATTAACTCGGTGAAAGTCCTTTAAAAATGACGGAAGAATAAACATGCTCCTCTAGACATGAAAAAATGTGTATGGTGAATTTTTAAATTACAGAGAGGGCGAGTCTAAAAATGCTTAATATGAACAAAGGGAAAAGAGGACTAGGTTGATAGTGGAGCACGCTCCGCCTTATTCTGTCACTAGGGCTGTGTAATCCCTAACCAAGTCTGAAAATAGGCAATTTAAACGTTCAAAAAAAAGATGTTGATCAGTTGGAGTAATAGGTTATATATCATAGGGGGGTCGCGGCAGCATTCTATGAAAAGTGGCAGAGAGAGACAGTGTAAAAATAAGCTGCGCAGAGAAGCTGCGCAAAATCCTGCGCAGGTGTTTCATGCTCTCGAGTTGTGATGCCGAGTTTCAGCCGTGGGTGGACCCATTGTAACGGCGATGTTTTTCCGGTTTCGCTGTGCTTATAATGTTCGCCGCTTTCACAGCGTGGAGCACAAAGGACTGTAAATTCTGACATTTTTATAAAAAATTTGAAATCAGCTTTTGCGCGCGGCTTCACTGCAACACCGCAACAAAAATGCTCACTTTGTGGTCGTCGCTTTCGGAATCGACGATTTTTGAGCGGAGCTTGATTTCTTTTATATTTGCAGAAATTTTGCTGCATTGAACAACAGCGGTCCGAATTGCATTTCTCTAATAAAACTTCTAGCGACCACAGTGGCAAGATGGCGAAAAATTGGAAAAATGAGAAAATCGATTTTTGACATTTCTCGCTGCTTTAAAGCTCAAATCTTCGCTTTTATCGATTCCCGCGGTGGGTTTTACCGTCAGACCCACCCATCTTGCTGGCTGGTTCCACTTTTGCACCGTCGGGAAAATTCCCGAGTCTGAGTCCATAGTAGGCCCAACTGACCTCTCAAACTTTGAGCCAATGCCCTACATTATCCGTTTTGCCGTCCGACTGTGTCTATATTTCTTCATCTGGAAGTTCCGGAATAGGAAACCACTCACGGAGCTCCGCCAAGGTAACTATAAGGTTTTCTGGTGTGCCGTTACTTTCTTTTGCCGTCCGACGTACTGTTGCTGAATAATTATACACCCAGGGTCGGTCGAGGAATGGTCGAAAATAAGTTTCACATTGGTCCAGAACTGATCTGAAGCCTAAGTGGCTGAGCGAGCACATAGGCTACGTACTCCCAGAAATTGACTGTATTGTGTTGAAACTTAAAAAACGGGGGGGGGGGGGGGGGGGGGGGGGGGGGGGAGGGGGGGGGAGGAGGAGGAGGAGGAGGAGGAGGAGGCGGCGAGGGGGGGGGGGGGGGAGGGGGGGGGGGGGGGGGCGCGCGAGAGGGGGGGGGGGGGCTGGGCTGGGGGGGGGGGGGGTGCGAGGGGGGGGGGGGGGGGGGGGGGGGGGGGGGGGGGGGGGAGGAGGGGGGGGGGGGGGGGGGGCGGGGGGGGGGGGGGGGGGGGGGGGGGGGGGGGGGGGGGGGGGGGGGGGAGGGGCAAAGATGATGGAATTTCATATCAAATGAAAGCCTAAGTAACTGAGCAACTTGTGTAGAACTGCGTACACCCAAAGTGGCACTGTAGAGGAAATTGATTTTGGAATTAAGCAAAAATTATTTGATATCAGGTAGAAGCCCTAAGTGAGCTTACGAGCACGTCGCCAAACACCCAAATTGGCTTTCTAGAGTGCTGTGGTGAGTTTAGGCGATTTTGGAATCATAAAATTTTTCAAAAAGTATTTTTTATTATCAAATGAAGCCCTAAGTGAGTTGAGCAACTTTGCCATAGAACTTTAAAAGTGGCACCCCCCCCCCCCCACCCCGCCCCCCCCCCCCCCCCCCCGTAATGGTGGGAATTTTGGGTCAAAAATACTTTTCAAAAGTGGTAAATTTGATATCAAACCAAAGCCTAACTGGCAACTTTTGCCGTAAAACTGCACACCCAAAGGTGTGGTGCTGTGGTGGAGTGAGACGGGTCAAAAATATTTCAAAAAAAAGTGGTAAAATTTGATATCAACCTAAGTGACAATTTTGTCGTAGAACACCCAAATTGGCGAAATTTTTTGTGAAGGTGAGAATACTTTAGGCAAAAATAAAATTTTCAAAAAAAAGTGGATAATTTGGTGTCAAATGAGATCCCGAAACGAAAACGGAAGAACTTTCTAGAACCGTCGCCAAGCTTGCAAACATGCTTTTACTTTCTGGAAATTGCATAGACGAAATTTGTACACATGGCCTTTGGAGCATTTTTGTTGAGCCACTTGTATATATATATATATATATATATATATACGTAAATTGCTTACATTGTTTCGTTGTGTTAAACTGCTGAAAAAGACCTAAGGATACCAAGACTACAATTCAATCCGGGAAAAGAGGACATCGTCGGAATGTTCGTTCAGTTATTCTTGATACGTATATATAAATTTCGGTAGAAATGGAAAAAATACACAGTATTGTAGGGGCGCACGATGCTTACCCCTACATAATAAGGAGCAAGGCGTCTGCGCGGCCCGGAACCGTGTTGGCCTGGTGCCAATAATTGAAAAAGGTTCGAGGAGGGCCGCCACCGTACTCGGCAAGTACCACCATAATTCGGAACTTTGAACTTTTGCACTAGGCAATTTTCTTCGGTTAATAACGCTTATTGGAAGTGCGTTTTGGAGGAGTGTCGGAACATTGTTTGTCGGTAGATATGCTGCCAAACAATAAAATTTGGCACTCGGCAACTTTAACTCTGTGCCAAAAGAACCAAATTTGCATTTGAGAATCAACTTTTTCTGTAATTAGATCGGTTTGGTTGTTTATTTTATTTATTTTATTTCGATTTATCATAAAAATATGAGGAGATTTTTTAATTTCGCTCTGCAACTTCCTTCCAAAATTGTTGAAAAGTTTCAAATTTACTTTTACTAGAAATGGCCTAAAAATTGTTAAAATGGCGTTTTCAAATTTAGGGGTTTCGGGGGAAATTGAAAACCGGAAATTTTCGGTGGGGAAGATTTTGCAAAAAATGAGCCAAATAATTTTTGGCGT
>JASAND010015652.1:0-10372 GCA_030248195.1 Trissonchulus latispiculum
ATTTTGGACAAATGAAAAACTATTCAAAAGTTAGCTAATTCATTAGTTTTACAAAATAGAGCCACTTTTTGGGTAGGCAATAGAAAAAGTCAGTGTGGTTTATCTTGGTGGTGCTATTTAGTGTTTAGTGGGTTAACAGTGGGATTCCCAGTTCTTCCTGGCAGCTGAGATACAACTTTATATTTTGTTTTGTAATATGTGTATCACTTTGTATATATAGTCTATATAGTAGTATATATAGTAGTATGTATATGTGTGTTCGAAGATGTTTAATTTCGATTTGGGAAATTTATATTAAACTCATCGTGTTCTAGCTGGTTCTTTAGATTTTACCTTTCTATAGTTAGGCACGAGCGGCGAAACTAGGTTTACCCTACCGAATTGTGGACCTGCATGAATTAGTCAAGATACCATTTATTTAGCAGCATACAGGCAAATTTATATTTTACAGAAGCTTCTAAGTAGTAAATGTTTGACAGACCTGTGATAATCAGAAATAACGTGAACACCTCGGATCAGAAAACGAACAAAATATTTTTCAAGTCCTGACTCGAAAAATAGGCTCAATTTTCGCCAGGTCTTTCGTAGGTATGGATTCATCCAAAATAAAAAGGCTAAGGCTTGGCTACAGTATTCCGAAATCTTACTGATAGGCATAATCATTTGAGTGTCTAATACTCTGAATACTTTCTCATAATCATGTTTTCCGCCTTAAATGAAAGCATAAATGAAATCCGCCATGAAAGCATAAAAACACAAGCCCTCCTTAATGAAATTTTGCGAGAAATGTCAACAACAAGTTTTGTACCTCTTATTAAGGTATCACTTTAGTATTTCCTAAAATATCTTCTGAAATGGCTGATCTCCACAGGGCTTGTACGGTTTTCATGGAAGGTTTAACCTAAACATCTGCGATGTAGAAAGATGGATGATTGCATTTACAAAAAAGCCTTACTTGTACATAGCCGACTTTCTTTTTCTTAGAAATACGGCGATTTCTTATAGTTGGATTGAAGGACTATGAGGACTACTCCAAATTCCAATTTCCAATTCCAAATTCCAATTCCATTCCAATCAATGAACATGGCTGTGTACCAGAACCAGTATCGTTGATCCTACCGAAACCATGTCCTAAAATAGAGGTAAAATGACAGTTTGAAATGAACAAGCAATTCTGTGGGCAAACGGTTAAGTTGTCGCAGGACTAACATTTTCAGCAATTGTAAATCTGCTACGCAGCCAAGACTTATAGCAGTCACTGTGAAGGAAATATTAACTGCATACCAAACACAAAAAAGAAAATACATCAAAGATCTGCGGAGAAACGCAGATTCAAAATCTGCTCAGAGGTACAGAAAACAGGGGAGAAACG
Source organism: Trissonchulus latispiculum (assembly GCA_030248195.1). NCBI lineage: Eukaryota > Metazoa > Nematoda > Enoplea > Enoplida > Ironidae > Trissonchulus > Trissonchulus latispiculum. The sequence goes on from JASAND010015652.1 coordinate 1,373, forward strand.
GAGGAAAAGATCCAAAAGGAAAAGGCAAAGAAAAATTTAAAATTTGGCTGTTGCCGTAGGGTCAAATATTGAGTGATTTTTCAGCTTCAAGAACCTATCATGAAAGTTAGAAAACAGCCTTTGCTCGAATGTGCCTAAGCACAAATTATAATTTCGCAGCAAGAAAGCAAACTGCAAGCAACTTGCTGTTGACAGGAATTAAGTAATAGTCAGAAACGCTTAGTATTTAATCTACCAAACTATCTGCAAGGTGCTGTCAAATCGGACGTTTTATTAGAACACAAAACTGCTGTTACACAAGTTATAATTGCTATTATGATTGCTAAACTGCAGTTTGCATAGCGAAAAAATGCCTCGCATCGCATCGCAGTCTAAGAAAGCGATCAAACGACGGGCCCGACATCAGTGGACGGAAGACCAGTTGCTATTTCTGGAACAAATTGTGAAGGACGGAAAGCAGAAGAAAGCCGAAACCGTCGGGAACTTTTCCATGTGGGCCTGGATCAAGCAGATGTTCGAGCAACGGTTTCCCGGAACGCAGCTGACCGATCAAAATCTCCAGTGCAGGTGGTATCAAAAGTTCGGTCAGCAGTCGGGTGGAGTGAGGCGCACCAGAGCGCCGCTTGCCGCGAAAGAGAAGAAGGTATGGTTTTAGTTTCATGCGGCTAGGTCGAACAAGGACACCCATGGGAACTATCGGCAAACTTATTTTTATCGCACGAGTTGGAGCCGATATATAATTCTAACTCGTTTAACCCAGCCGAAGCAGGCGATTTAGAATGATTGTTTAACTCGATTAACCCTGTATGTGAAAAGTATTTACTAAATTTTAAATCTGTCATCTGATTCAGCTCGCTGTGCGAAAAGACCGATAGCAAGGTTGAAATCGGTGTAAACTTGTCTCCGTCTCCGGGGTTTCTATTTATTTAGCTGAGTGATGTAGCAATCCACTGCAGAGTAGTAATTCCCGGTTAGATTCCCACTCTAGAAATTATTTCACGGAGAGTAATCACATGATCAAGTTGTTTGTGTCGTAAAAAGACCAATTTGCGAAAAGTCGTTATTTCAGGCATATAGAAATTCGTTTTAGGTAAAGAAACTCAGAAATACGCGAACGGAGAAGCAAAAGGAGAAAAGCCCAGAACCAGAAACAGTTGACATAGTTTCACCTAATTCCATTTCGCCTAAACCAGAAAGTCAACCAACAGAATGTCGATCTTTGAAACTATGCCTAGATCGACGCCTTAAACTGTCAGCCAATCAGCAAAAAGCTCTAAATCAGACGCTACGTGATTGGCTGATTAAGAAAGGTCTAGAAATCGCATCCACCGCAAAATATCCGGTTTCCTCGTTTGTCTTTGCAACTGGAGTTGCTTCCGTGACTGCAGAAAGTTCATCGCTCAAGCGAAGTATGGTACATTTTGAGTTTGATCCGACAAAGTCGGTTTGATGACTTCGGTCGGTCTGTTACGGATTATATTTAGCTTATACATTTAGCTGATTTTTTTGCTAAGATTAAAGGAACGTATACCGCTTTACTTCAGTCCTGTTTTTGTTGATTAAAATGAAAATAAAACCTGCAAACCTCGCCTCTTAATTCTTAACGTTAACTAGATCTTAACGAATAGCTTAAATTAGTGCACTGGTACGGTCGTTAATTTGAGCAAAATTTTGTTTCATCCAACGGTCCAGAAAGTAGTAATCATTGATTCACCTGATTCTACGGTTACAGCCATGCCGTTATTTGAAGGTACACAATTTTTTCGTTTTCTTGGGAAAGAAGAAAATCTCTATAGCACAAGACAGCTTTCACCATTAATGATGCAAACAATAAGTGTAAAGGCGAAATCGTTTACATTAAAAGGGGAATTGTGCCAATAGTTTAGATACTTATCCCAGTGTGAAGCCGTTGAACAAATTATGAAATTCAAGGAACATTTTCTGTTTCTTTTTCTTTATTTAAAGAAAATTTATCATTTTCTTTCCCCTCAAATAATGGCATGGCTGTATCTGGCTTATGACTAAAAGAACGTACAATCGTTTAACATTTTTAAGTCAAATTAAACGTTCTCATCTAATTTCTATATTCCTTCAATGTTGACGGTATTCGCCTTGAAGAGACCTGTTCTAACCTAGACCTAATCAAAACAACACCACCATTTAATAAATCAACCATGAAGATACATATTTACAGAAACACTAACGTCAATGAATATTAAGCAGTAAAAACAGAGTAAATACTAACATAAAGAAGGTAAACAAGAGATCAAATCAATAAAAAGGCAAAAAGTTCTCAAAATTGTTGCAAAGGCTTTCATCTTTTCTTGGGCGCCGGGGTTTGATCCACCGGGCTGCTGCGTCGGGCATAGAATTCCAGAGCTCGGAGCCATCGGTCACGTGACTCCAAGGTCGGGGTCATCAGGCAAAAATTGTATTCTCTAGAAAAGAAAAATGAAGGCTACCGAACGAAAGGAAAACAACTGAGACGTTTCCACAGAAAATCAATGGGCTCTACTGGAAGAGGGCAGACCACTTTCACGTTCGCAGTAATTTTTCTCAATTCATCCGTTTATGTGCGTAACACAATATATACACAGAATACTCCAGGTACACAGATTACAAATATGCAATCACCCCACCCAAATAGGGGGAAGGAAAGGGACACCAGTTCCCACTTTTCGTGACAAATCTGACAGATTTCTACTAAACAGCACAGAAAGACAACTGGTCACAAAAAATTTAAAAAAATCGTCTCATTCTTACGCTTCTTTGCGAATTCCAATGACATAGGGAGCGTCCTTTTCGCGTAGCAGGGTGTTGGCCTTTGTCTGTTTGTATTCCAGCGACCACTGAGCCGCTCTCAGATCAATTCGCTCGATAGGCGGCGATGTGCGATCCGATTTTTCGTCTTGAAAAAACTGTAACATTCCATTCTCAAGGATACACCAGTAATCTTCCCACTGACCTTCCGTACTGAAATTACATATCACAAAACCAATAAACCTACCGCTGGAAAATACGTTACTCCAATAAATGTCTACTAGCTCACTCTAGTGTTGTGCGTTGGCCGGTGCGGCCAATGGCTGACCAATGGCCGGCCATCGGCCGGCCAAGCCATTGGCCGTTGGCCGAAAAATCTCAGCCTGTTGGCTTGGCCGGCCATTGGCCGCTGGTTGGCCAATGGCCGACTGCTGGCGAAGCTAAAATTTACTGATTTTGTGTGTTGCTGAATTCAATTGTATTGCAGAATTTAATTTTGCTGCATAATATCGCGCACATATTGCATTATAATCGTTACATTAGATACATTACTACAGATTTTCAGCTTACCTACATAAGATGTTGACACTTAGCTCCATCTTTGCAATATGTCCGTACTCATTTATCGTAGTTACAATTATTTTTCAATAAAATTTGCTAATTGCATGCAAATTTTAATTATGCTAACAAGTTAGTTTTTAAATTTGTCTAGTGGTTAACGTCTCATCAATTCATTGTAGTCCTCCAGCAAAATTAAACAGAATTATCGCGGATTGGAGCTAGAGTTTGGAAAAACCATTTTGAATAAAGTTTAATTAAGTTGAAGTATAATTAAGCACGGTAGACGAATAAAAATAGTAAATTCCATTATCCAGCGTTGGCAAATAGCTAACCAACGGCTTGTGACTTACAAACAGCCAACGGCCAACCAGCGGCCAACGGCCAACCTTGGCCGTTGGCTGTTTGCCGTTGGCCGGCCAACGGCCAACGGCCAATTGGCTGCCAACTTTAAACTTTGGCCCAGGGTTTTTTTGTGTAAAATACTGTGTATTTACACAAAAAAAACTAAATTTTCACAGTGAAAAACTAATTTACACAACAAAATACACAGCCAAATTTTCGAAAATTTTTACAAAAAGTGCTCTGAAAAAATAGTTTTCAAGTCTTTAAGTTTTAAAAAAGCTCTAGCTTTTAACTGGGGGCTGCCGCCCCCAGACCCCCGCCTGTTTCCAATGGTTTAGAATGGTTTTCTGCATTTCTGCATTAACATGGCTATGGGTGTTTTATTCTCCTAAGTCCTAATGCTTCTACTTATACAGTTGCGTATAATTTATTTTCGTACTGCGTGCAAATATTCGTAAATAGTATTTAACTATACGTTTTCTGAAGCTAGTATCATTCAATATGATTTCTTGTATATCTCTTGTATATATAATAATATTCAACCTAAGAAATATTCAATACGAAAGCTAAAGGAATACAACTTTTCAATGCCGTTTCTGCCGTTAATTTAAAAAATTTCTCAACTTCTGGGGGGCTCTGCCCCCAGGACCCCCCTCCGTTGTTTTGGGTACGTATCCATTGTATATATAATTGGTGTGTCTGTACTATATGGAGCCGTCCCCAAGTAGCAATTAAAGCATCGAACCTTAGTAAGAACCAGCAAGTTTGTGAAAAAATTATTCCAAAAAGTTGGAAAAATAAAGAAATCGTTTCAGTAGGCGAAGTGTTTTTCAGAAATTTGAATTTGTCCAATCCTAGTTTTGACATTTAATGAATAAATCTTTTTAAACATTTCCATTATGAATTCTATTGCAATTTACAAAATTTTGTCAACTTCTGGGGGGCTCCGCCCCCCAGACCCCCCGCGTGGCTTCTTCCGAAATGTTACACAAGTGCAGTTGGAATAACTTTGGCTTGAATGATCCGAAAATAACATTGTAGCAAGAAGATAACGTCTAAATGTATTTTATTTTATATTACAATTGAAAAACAACACTTTAAATTTTACACAGCTTCAAACAAAAATATATACACAGTGAAATTTAAATTTACACAAGATTTACACAGGTCCGATTTTGAAAAAAAAAACTTGGCCAAGCCAAGCCAAGCCAACCAAGGAAAATTTCGGCCAATCCCAACACTAGCTCACTCTTGCAGAGGATTGCAAAACATTCTCTCGCGGATTTCGTACCTAGCAAATCAAACGATTTGTTCCCTTATGACCGTCTCCTCAAGCTGGAAATAGAAACAGTGTATGAAACATTGTGTTTTCGAACATCGTTTATGTACCAACATGTAACGTTTATGATGTGCCTAGGCATTTGCTAAATAAATTAAAGAATTTCCTATAAGTTTCCTTCCCAGAAATAAGACGAGGTACTTTTTTTCTCATGCCCCACTCAAAACAAAAGAGGCTAATTTGCATACCGTCCCAGTTTAACCCAACCGGTCATGTAACCATTGGAAGAAGGGGCTTGATTGCCGCTGGAAGCAACAACAGCAAGTGGACAAATATGAGCTGAGTCAACGGTTTCATAGCAACCTAAGACAGAAAGCATACTGTTTTAGCAGATCTAGTTAGTCAAAATTATGTACATACTCGTTCAGCCGTAGATTTTGTGCTTCAAATGTTATTTTTAAGGAAAGCGTGCAACAAGGCTAATTTAAACTCTTAAAATTTGCGAAATATGCTACAAATGGTTCTACAAATTCCATTTAGCTATATACTAAAACTAGGATATGCACAAAGAAAATTTGTGTGAAATATTGACATTTAAAATCTGTTTTTTCATACTATTGGACGAGTGGCAATTTAAAATTGATTGAGAGCAATATCGAAATGCATCTAACCCAGCTTTCACCGCTATAACAGCACAAATTAAATTTGCACGAAGATTCTTGTATCTGTCACAAATTTGCACAAAGATTACTTCGAAATCAGGAAAAGCTTCAAGACTGTGAAAGGCACATACTACAAAAGAATGCGAAAGCAGAGATACAGCACGTCTTACCAGTACAGTTGTACACTTTTCTGCCACTCGTGGATTTCGCGTTTGCAACAAAATCGCAGTCAGCAACAGCGTTACGATAGCTGGACTTGGGTCGAAGCTGGGGAGTTCCAGTGTGACTCTCTTCCGAACTGCTGGAGACACTTTCTGGTCGACTGGGAGTTTCGAATTCTAGAAAAAACAAGGAAAACAGAAAATTGCTAGAAAACTTGAGTCTACCAACATAAATTTAGATAACATCTTAAAATATTTAATCAAATAATTATATTTAATATATTCCCTCCCCCAGGGGCCAGTTTTAAAGAAACCTTATCGAGTTTTCGAGTTGTCAAGTTCTCGAGTAGTCTGTATATATATATATATATATATATATATATATATATATATATATATATATATAAAAATGTATTTACGGACAATTTTATGGTGACTTGTTTAGTCAACGTGGCTAAGTATTGAAGCAGGCAGAAAAAAATAACAAATTTAGATTTTCAAAAATTTCTGAAGTAGGACTCAAGTTGGCAAAACCTTGACTCGAGTACTTTTTCAGCGACTTGCCTATCTCGAAAACTTCCAGCGTAGATTAGCTACTAGACTAGACTAGAAAACATTTTTATGAAACTGGCCCCTGGAATCTAGGAAGGTGTTTTTGGTCTGGGGGGCGTCGCTGTAGCACTGATTCTTTGCTTAGAAACTAACAAAACCTTAAAAAGCAAAGTGTAAGAATAGATAATCTCTGGGATGACATTTCTCACAACCTGCGCATGAATGCTATTTTTAGAAACTCTTAAGTAGATTAAATTGAAATTCTACCAAAAATAGCTCTTATATTCATATTTGAAACCCTTCGGCACCACATCCCCCTTTGGATTCTGTAATATATTTCAATGGATCGAAAGTGTTAGGAGAATGCCTCGGCTGAAGCCAAATTTGGTCGTTAAAGCTTTCCTAATTACTCAGAGCTGGAAAAAAATTAAAATGCCATGCGCCATTGAAAGCCTATTTTAAAAGCTTAACTGAAAAGCCGGTTCACACTGTCGCTCAAACGTTAGCGATTTAGAATTTGAAATCCAACCTTTCCGCGATCTCTTCAGTTAAACGCAATTTCAATTGGCCGTTGGCGTAGTGCATGCGCAAAAAATACACTGAATTTCTGTTTTGGTCTTGCGCAGCTATTGCGCAACAGCTTGCTTCTGCGCAAGTGTGAACCAGGCTTAGGCTTAACCGTCACCAACTAAACTAACTGTGCAAAGCCATAGCATAAACTAAAAATCCTTTATTTCAAAGATGCAAGCAAGGGACCATAAAAGGATAAAACACTGGCAACAGAAGTATTGTTAGCAAGCACATAAGAGAAAATTAAAACTACACCAAGCAAACTACAATTATAAAAAAATCATTTAGCAGCACATAAAACCAGCACCAATTCAACAGCTTCGTTGAGGAATAAGTAGCTCTAAAATCTAAGACTAGCCAAGGCCAAAGTCATGTGCAATAAGTTAATGCATGCTCTCTCCAAATACTTACTGCAAAAAAACTGAAAAATACACACGTATTCAACGCTTAAAAAAACTAAACTTAAAAAGTCTTGAATTAAGAAGACTTGAAACTGATCTGTCTTTTGTTTATAAATACTGTCATAATCTTACTAACATGCCGCAGGATTTTTTTCATTTTGTAACTGAAAATTTTACTCGTAGTAACGGGTTCAAATTGCAACGAAACAGATGTAACTTAGCCATCTTTGAAAATTTCCTGAGTAATCGTATTGTTCCCATCTGGAATAGCCTTCCCTCAGATATAGTCTCTTCATCGTTACTTGCCTAGTTTTCGCAGACGCTTAGATGAATACGATTTGTCTATCTTCCTCAAGGGTCGGGGGTTAGACATCGGTTAATCGGTGGTTCCCGATCCTGCTACACACATTATTTGTATGCGACGTTATCATGCTGTTCTATGTTTTGTATGGTTACGAATATCATTAGTTGTTGTTCTTGTTTTTTTGGCGATGAACGCTTGTTTTCTGAACTAACCTTTTTAGTTAATATTCTTTCATTGTGCTGGCGAATAAACATTACATTACATTACATTACACGTATTCTTTTTTCTGCAAACAATTTTGTCACAGATAAAGCAATTTAGCAACAGAAATTTCCAACTCCCACAAAAGTTGACTACAAATATTTCCTGTTCCAAAACATCTAGCTTAATGCCTGATGCTTGTTCCCTTCAAAGGCAAAAACCGACATATATAGTAAGAAGAAACGGTGTTACGAGTTAAGCAATGTATGCAAATGCACGAATCTAAACTACATCAAACAATTAAGCCAAACGCACAAGAAAAGCACAGGATAACAACGTTATTGAGCATAAAATCAAGGCTACAAGTTATGTACAAAAAAGGGGTAACAGGCTCATGCTACAAATCAACATTACACAACAATTGCAAGCAAATCAAAACGAGCAAAATCGAGCAAAATCTAGTAAATACCAAGTTTTATGAGTACATGCCGGACACAACATACAAAGAAAGCTTTCTAAACTTAAAGCCATAAAGTTCGCATAATAAAATAGGAGGACAACAGGTCACAAGTTCAATCAAAAATAAAAGTCTAGAAAACAAGGTAAAGTTGGACAAAATGTCCACAGGCCAAAAGTCGAAAAAAATCTTTTCGACGATCCCCCTTATTTTCTACGACAACATCCTGCCGTCCCAGAAGACCCAGAACTAGTAGTTGAACGACTTATCGGTGTCGCACCGTCAACAAATCGATGATTATCAGTTGATTGGGTTTGCAACTGGCGCAGTCGGGTTTGCAGCCTTCGCAACTGGTCGCGTAATTCGGCATTTCGACTTCGTTCCAGCTGCAGGTCTTGCTGCAGGCGCTCTAAGCTGGAGTCACGCTGAGGCGTTCTGGTGGCAGGGGCGCCCCCTAGAGCATTGGTTAGGACACTGGTAAGACCGCCACCCTAAACATAATAAAAGGAATAATGTAAGAAAGCAGATGAAAACAAAACCAGCTTAATTATCAAATACTATACTAAACCAGGTAGTCGGGCAAAAGTTAATAAAAACTGCAATCGGCCTAAAACTCGATTGGCATATACTTTCACGGTTTCAGCTACAAAGCTTTTAGCTGCATAACTTGAAGGAAACACCTAACGACTGTGTTAACAGTGATTTCCGTAGCTAACACACAATGAGGATAATTCACACCAACTGGCAAAG